>JAFMSR010000016.1:11147301-11257301 GCA_022818135.1 Saxidomus purpurata
TGAGTGTGTGTTAGGTTAGACTTTTGTATGTGTGCCGTGCGTGTGCATGCGTGTGTGTGTGTGTGTGCATGCATGTTTGGGAGGGGCGTAGGGAAGAGGAGAGACGGCTGTTATCAATAGAAGCGTAGAGAGTTGATTGATTAAATTTTACTTTTACATTTTTTTACAAATCTAGATTGCATTTTGACAGTCTGGCTTCTAGTTTAAGGTTTTAGGTCATCATTGTTTGACTGAGGTGGTATGCTTTTGGGGTTTGTTAATTAGTACCTTACATAACACTTTCTTTATCGTCATTTTACTTACCAAATATTTTCCTTGTTACTAGGTATCAGCAGTCACTAGTGCCGGAGAGGGTCCTAAATCAGCACCAAAGAATGTGACTTTTGGCGTAACTGGGCTCACATCATACGTCGGTGACCTCGTAGGAACAACCGTAGGCAGCAACTCTATAAATCTGACGTGGACAGCTCCGGCAAAAGATACGGACAAGATAGACAACTATGTCGTCTCGTACTATGATAAGTTTGACATTAACATTGTCAAAATTGTTGAGAAGACGAAAACATCAATTTTAAGTAAGTAGATCATTTTTTGAGATCATCTTTGAAAGTCTACTGCCAGGCTCTGTAACATAGTGGCTGGCATGCTTTTCTCTCAGTCAGGGCATTGGAAGTCCAATTCCTGACCTGTTTTTTATACCCCTGAAACAAAGTTTAGGGGTTTATATAGGAGTCACCCGGATGTTGGTCGGTCTGGTGGGCGGTTGGCCAGGCAGTCAGTTGCATTTTCCTTGTCCTGAGCATAAATTGAAAACAACTGGTTGGACTTCAATACAACTTCATACAGTGGTCAAGCACATTGACAGGAAGTGCAGTGTGCAAGAACCATAACTCCATCTTGACTAATTACAGAGTTATTGCCCTTTGTTACTTTTCCTTTTCTGGAGCATTACTTGAAAACTACTGGTTGGGAATCAATACAACTTCTTACAATGGTCAAGCATTACGTGAGGAAGTGCAGTGTTCAAGAAACATAACTATATCTTGACTAATTTCAGAGTTATTGCCCTTTTTTACTCTTTCTTGTCTGGAGCATAACTTGAATTCTACTGTTTGGAATTCAATACAACTTCATACAATGGTCAAGCATAATAAGAGGAAGTGGTTGTACAAGTATCATAACTCTATCTTGACAAAATGCACAGTCATTGCCAAGAACTGTAACTCTATTTGAGTTTTTTTGTAAGGTATTTTGTGACTTTTAACTTCCTCAGTTGATAAAGTGGTCTTTCGGGGGTATTAATCACATTTAGTGATAGGTCTAGTATTCCATATTGAGAATTCTTTTGTCTCATTCATTAATTTTGTTTCATGAAGAATTGTAAGCTACCAGTTTGGGAGAACTCTGGTATAAGACCATTGTGGATTATTAGACAATAAACAACACTTCAATAAATATGATTTTTTTAATTATACATAGCCTACAAATCAACTCATCAGGAAGTATAAATTTAAACTTGGTGGGTAAATGATTTTGCACATTTTCAGTTTGTTACATAATGGTGCATTAAGGTCTGACATAGCCATAACAGGCACTTGATCCCCAGCTGGATATTCTTGTATCGAGTGAGCTCTAAAATCAGGTTTTATCTATTCTAATACAGTAAAACTATGTATATAACGACTCCGGATATAGTGAAATTCGGATATAAAAAAAAAAAATTTCTGGGCTCAATTTGTTTCCTTCTTTTTTATAAATGAATATGTAATATGGATATAACATACTCCGGATAAAAGGAACAAATTTTGTGGACCGAATTTTATTCCATCTTTGTTTAAAGTGACATTATGCGCATCTTACTGCACATAGTGTATTTTTGGTGACAGTTTTATAAAAGCAATTTTTGGTTGCTGTTCATTTAAATGTGTTAAATTAATGATTATGCTGCATTAGTATTTGAAGTTGGTGCTTTAGATATAAAAAAATCGGACTTATAAAATGATTGTGTCGTTGTTGATGTTGGTAGAGATTTCGGCAGTGGAAGGGAAGCAACTCCTGCATGCAGTTGTTCTTTTCTTAAATTGACTCTCCCGGTCAAATAAGAAAATCAATATTTGGAAAGTTATTATTTCATACTGGTAGCGTGAAGAGTTTGGTGTATTGGGTTAAAAGCTATTATTTCCTCTACACTTTTGTACACACACCATATTCAGCTGCATTTTGGAAAAAAATGCGCATAATGTCACTTTAATGTTTATTCATGATTCTATAATTATATTAATATGTGAAGTTCTCCTGGGACTTTCATACTTAGTAACTATTTTTTGCAGTTGATAAGTTATGCGCTGGATCTTATTACTCGTTCTCCGTGTCAGCCAACAATAAAAAGACCGGAAAAGGGCCTGGAATTTATATATCGGTACAAACAAATGGTAGGTCAAAGCTGATTTTCTGTTCAGACTTTTCTATGTAGTTCTGATGAAATAGGAACCATGGAGGAAGTTTTAAAACTTATGTAAATTAAAAGTGCTCGGCCAGGTATAATCATAAAGAAAGTTTTGAAACTGAGGAAAAGTGCTGTGTAGATAAGTTTGAAAAAAAGAGTTGCTTTAACCTTACAATTTTAAAGCGTTCCTGATATCGGTTTCTGTAAATTGCGTAATTTTTATGAGACGAAAATTTCTCGATTTATGTGCAGATAGACTTATTGGTTAATTTTATATTTGCGAAAGGAGAATTATCATATTGTAAATCTATATGAAACAACTTTTTTGCATTATGGAGAAATTTCCAAATCTTCATCGGATGAAAATTTGTACTTTTGATTACTAATGTTTTTGTTTTCGTAAGTTGTTTCATCCCTGGTTTACAGAGATAATCTATAGTCCATATGTATTGCATGTTAATTTCTTATGTAGGCACGAAGTTGGCTGCGGTTTCCAATATTATAATCGAGTCAACTGCACCAGGAGAAATGAAGGTGTCTTGGAAATTTCCGCCTGGAACAAACTCTTCAGAGGTGAGTGAAAGATTGGGTCAGGCTAAAAGCTTGCTTTAGTTTTTGTTTTTGCATTTTGATGGACAAAAATACCGCTCTATATTTATATAATGTACTTTCCAATTATAATTGTCGGCGTCTTTGATCATCAATTGACACTAGACAAGTTGGCCGTTTTCAGACAATGGACTATGCAATTAAACAGAACTGATGTCAAATATGATGCAATTAAGTGAAAAGTTTTAATAGTAATTATATAGGGATTTATTGGTGTTTTAAGTTTGTATGCATATAACCGGAATATGCAAATAACCGATATGCAATTAAGTGGAATCTACTGTACTGTAAACTGGGTAATTTTCGGAATGATTTAATTTTCGCTATTTTCACAAATTTCCCACTTCGCTAATTTAAGAACTTGCAAAATATTCAGTTCACGCAGATTTACTATAATTACAGATTTCTCCTTCCAAATCGTGTAATTTTCGTTACACATACAGAGTGATCACTGGCCTTTAATGTGTGTAATATTTGCTTTCTTATCATAAATATATGCTGTGCTGTTAAAAGAATGGACCAGTATGAGTTTCTTTTTCTTTTACAGAATTTTACAGTCTTTTATGACTACAAGCCAGAAGATATGTATTCCCACAAAGTTCTGACAGAAGCAAAGAGGGTAGAGGCGACCACTAACTCAACGTTGATCGATGGTCTTAGGGCTTGTGAACTATATTATTTCAGGGTGGCTGTAACTGGTACAGGATACTGTGATCTGTCAAATGTCAAATTAGCAAATACAAACTATGGTAATTCATTTTATATTTCGAAGTTGTGCTTATCATAGGCTTTTTCAGTGGTTCAGTGATTCTTAGTGGAGTTTTTGTTCTTTTAAGCTCACCTGCCACAAAGTTCCAGCATGAGCTATTAAGTTCGCTCACCGTTGGGCATACGTCATACATCCGTTAACATTTGCCTTCAAACCACATATCTTCTGCAACTACTAGGCCAATGTTGATGAAACTTGGCAGGGATGCTCCTTGCATGAAACCCTCTCATAGGGGTTCAAATAATTCCATTCCATGCTGAGCTCTGATTGCCATGGAAATGGAAAAGAAA
The DNA here is from genome assembly GCA_022818135.1 of Saxidomus purpurata. Taxonomy (NCBI): domain Eukaryota; kingdom Metazoa; phylum Mollusca; class Bivalvia; order Venerida; family Veneridae; genus Saxidomus; species Saxidomus purpurata. Next base: position 11,151,416 of record JAFMSR010000016.1, read on the forward strand.
AACTTCAAAAATCTTTTTCTCTGAAACCACAAGGTCTAGAGCTTAGATATTAAGCATGTGGCATTGCCTAGTTGACCTCTACTAAGATTATTCAAATTATGACCCCCCAAGTCAACATTGACCCGGCCTTGGGGTCACTTGTTTTTACAAAGGCTTATACATGTATATGGGAACATTTTTGAAAATCTTCTCTGAAACCACAAGGCTTAGAGCTTAGATATCTAACATGTGGCTTGTTCAAATCATGACCCCTGGGGTCAAAATTGACCCTGCCTGAGGGTCTCTTGATTTTACCTAGGCTTGTACAGGAAAAACTTTAATAATCTTTATCTCTGAAACTGCAAGGCCTAGAGCTTAGATATTTGGCATGTATCGGTGCCTAGTTGACCTATACCATGAATGTTTAAATTATGACCCCCAGGTCAAATTTGACCCTTTCTGCTATTGATGACCTTGTATTAAAGCCAGTGGTAGCCAGATGAGCGATATAGGGCCATCTTGTCCATCTTGTTTGTTAAACCTTGCCCTCTTGTTTGTGAAACCCAACACTGAGTTTGTCCGTACACCTCCTGTTACACTGTTAGACGGATTTCAACAAAACCTCACATGAATTATTAGTGCTTAGCCTAGTTATGCATATCTTCGGCATTTTCCAGTACAATGATTCTTAGCAGAATTTTTTTCCTTTGAAGGCCATATGGAAATAACTTATATTTCAAATTATTTGTAATTCATAACACACATACCTATCTATCCTACAGTGTTAAGTGGTGGGAGACATACCTCAAAATGCCAGAGTGAGCTATTAGGATCACTCACCGTCCGGGGTACGTCGTCCCTCCGTCCTTCCATTTCCTTCAAACGACACCTCCTCTGAAATCACTGGACCAATGTTGATAAGACTTTGCAAAGATGTTCCTTGCATGAAGCTTTATTAAAGTTGTTCAAAGAATTCCATTCCATGCAGAACTCTGGTTGCTATGGCAACAAATAGGAAAAACTTTAAAAAATCTTCTTCTCTGAAACCACAAGGCCTAGAGCTTAGATATTTAGCATGTGGCATTGGTTAGTAGGCCTCTACCAAGATTGTTTAAATTATGAACATTGGATCAAAATTGACCCCGCACGGGGGGTCACTTAGTTTTACATAGGCTTATATAGGTAAAACTTTAAAATTCTTCTTCTCTGAAACCACAAGGCCTAGAACTTAGATATTTTGCGTGTGGCATTGGCTAGTGGACCTCTACCAAGATTGTTCAAATTATGACCCCCGGGTCAAAATTGACCCCGCACCGGGGGTCACTTAGTTTTGCATAGGAATATATAGCAAAAACTTTAAAAATCTTCTTCTCTGAAACCACAAGGCCTAGAGCTAAGATATTTGGCATGTAGCATTGGCTAGTGGACCTCTACCAATATTGTTCAAATTATGACCCTCGGATCAAAATTGACCCCGCACGGGGGGGTCACTTAGTTTTACATAGGCTTATATAGTAAAAACTTCAAAAATCTTCTTCTTTGAAACCACAAGGCCTAGAGCTTAGATATTTGGCATGTAGCATTGGCTAGTGGACCTCTACCAATATTGTTCAAATTATGACCCCTGGGTCAAAATTGACCCTGCACCGGGGGTCACTTAGTTTTACATAGGCTTATATAGTAAAAACTTCAAAAATCTTCTTCTTTGAAACCACAAGGCCTAGAGCTTAGATATTTAGCATGTAGCATTGGCTAGTGGACCTCTACCAATATTGTTCAAATTATGACCCTTCCTCCCCCCTGCCCCCCCCCCCGAGTCAAAATTGACCCTGCCACAGGGGGTTACTTGGTTTTACATAGGAAAAACTTCTTCTCTGAACCTACAAACCTACAAGCATAGGCCTAGAGATTAGATGTTTGGCATGTAGAAATGCCTAGTGGACCTTTACTAAGATTGCTCAAATCTTGACGCCAGGTGGGGGGGGGGGAATCACTTGATTTTACATAGGCTTATATAGGAAAAACTTAAAAAATCTTCTCCTCTGAAACCACAAGGCCTAGAGCTTAGATATTTAGCATGTGGCATTGTCTAGTGGACCTCTATCAAGATTGTTAAAATTATGACCCTTCCCCCCCTCCCCCCCCCCCCCACTGAGTCAAAATTGACCCTGCCACAGGGGGTTACTTGGTTTTACATAGGAAAAACTTCTTCTCTGAACCTACAAGCATAGGCCTAGAGATTAGATGTTTGGCATGTAGAAATGCCTAGTGGACCTTTACTAAGATTGCTCAAATCTTGACTCTCTGGTCAAAATGAATCCTCCCCGGGAATGGGGGAGGTCATTTGATTTCATATAGGCTATTAATAGGCAGGTTATTTACCAAACCATTGTTTCTGGGAAGAAGCAGTACTAGTCTCCTATCCTCCATAAGAAACTGCCAACTTTCTCACATATAGAGACATGGTTGGTAACAGGGCTCGAACCCATGACCCTCAATCAAGGTTACAGTGATTTCAAGTCAGTGACTGTAGCCACTCGGCCAAACAGGCTGAGTTTGATAGTCTTGTAAATGGTACCTCTTTCCTGAGGAAAAAAGAAACTCTTTCTTGGACGAAAAAAAAATATGAAAGAAAACTGTTCCTATTTGCAACCTTGAACTACAAAATATTTTGTCATTACTTACAGATCCGTTGGCAGAAGCTGAGGATCTTGTTTTCTCTCCTGTGAATAGAACTGCTGGCAAACTTGCGTGGAAGGCGTCATGCCCAGATAGTATACCAACGGTACGTACTGCAATCTGCAAACATAAAATTACTGTAAACCGACTAATTTTCACGTGTAATTTATTTCGCTATATTCGCGGAGGCCAGTTTTCTGCAAACTTTGGAGTACGTGAATAATTTGTTTTTATATTACTGATTGTTTTCTAAAAACGTGGATTTAGATATCCCTAAATCAATCTGACGTAGGCACATATACATGTATGCTACATTGAATATAAAGATGGAAGCTTGCCGTCTGATATGTTGTTCTTTTCTGTCAGAAATGATGGTGGTTTTAGACATTGTTGTGAACCTTTCTTTTCAAATTTAAATTTGTTACATTCTAAGGTTGTGAATTATTTTATTTTCAGGGGTATTATGTGTATAGGACTGAAGTCGAAACAGGAAAGACTGTCGTGACACAACCTTACCAGAACACCTCTCAGCTTGATCTGTATATGATGTTCAAAAGCCTGACTCCCGGAGCAACCTACAAGTTTACTGTGAGGAATTCAAACCAGAACATTGGTGTTAAGGGACCAAGAATGTCGGAGCCAGTCACTTACACAATGGGTATGTGCATGTACAAGAGCCTACGTTCTTTTAAGGTCATTTGAAACAGTGACATGCAGAAAATCGTCACTTGGGTCAAAATACTCGGAAATTAGCTTAACAAATTTGGTATGGCTGAACAATATAATGTTTTTACATGGGAATGTGGCAAATTCACCTTTGTATGTCAAGTAGATACAAAATAGTTCTCAAGAATTTTTGGAACGAAATAAATGTTTCAATGTGGGAGAGTGCAGTAGCTATAAGCTTTTAACGTTGACTTTGTATTTCAAAATGGCAACATATCTACATGTAATACATTTCATGGCTAATGTGACAAATAGTCAACATGTCTAGAGGTACATCTATCTTATTCATGTGACAGTATACCAGTAAATGCTTTATTCATGGATAGGTGTATACATTTATATAGGTCCATGCATTATTCATTCAAAGCATCTTGCGAATGACTCATGCAGTTTGACCTTGACCTTCCATTTTTGACATGTTCATTATTTTTCACGCATGATAATAATTGTAACGATTATTTTCACAGCTCCATACAGGGAACCATATAATGTACATGTCAAGCCTTCGACCATGATTGAAGATAGAGGAATATTAGTCTGGAATAAACCTCTAGAGTTACCGAAGGACAAATTTCAGGTTTGTTTGTAGGAGTTTTAACGCCCGCTGTAACGATATTTCAGTCATTTTTAACATCTGGGCAGTTTACGTAACCATCGTTCCTGGGAGGGACCAGTCCTAGAACCCTGTGGAAGAAACTGCCAACTTTCTCACATACAGAGACATAGTTGGTAGAAGGGCTCAAACTCATGACCCTCGATCTATGAGAGGTTACAGTGATTTCAAGTCAGTGACTCTAACCACTTGGCCAAGGAGGCAGACTACAATTTCAGGTAAAGATGAAAGAAACATGTGTGCACATATTGTATAATGTATGTGAATATGACTTTGTGGAGCCAGATTTTGATAAAAGGGTTCAACTTCAGGGTTTGTAGATATATTGGCGCAATGTTGAATTAAGTAATATGTTTCCTGTGTTTCGGTGCTTAAATGACTGTACTTTGAGGAATGGTCACAAGACTGTGTGTTTTAGATTGTTTATAGCCCTGGGATGCCTGGCAGTGGGATTTCTGCCCCAGTAAATTTGCCAAGACCCTTGACGGTTCTACGTATACATATATATAGAATTAGAAGCTGTTAGGACAGATTTGTGACTTTGATTTGAAAACAGAAATCAATAACTTATAAGCTTGTTCATAGTAAATGTATGTTTGCCTTTTCATTGAGTTCGTAACAAGCTGTATCACTTGTGTTTACACAGGGCTATGAAGTGTTACTATGCACCGACATAGTGAATGAGTTTGAAATGCAGAGTGGGAAATGTCTGAATGAGACGGCATACAAACACTTCACAACTTCTAAAAACACCTCAGCAAGCTATAGCGGATTGAAGCGAGGATATCACTTCTTCAGAGTGAGACTGGACAAGATTGATGGTTACTATGGTAACCTGAGTGCACCTGAAATTGTGACTGTCCTTGGTGAGTTATAAATATTTTATATACTGGTTCTGTTCTGATGCATGTATCGACAAGTCTGTAGCACAAAAAATAGAAACTTTGTTGAAATGTATACCAGTACTTTAACTGGATTATTTTTTCAATTTTTACAGGAGGTGTTAAATGATTGTTTTAATATTTACAGGAGGTGTTGAAATTGTAACGGAAAATCCACTCCCCCTGTCCAAGACCAATTTGATCGCCATTTGTGTGTCTGTTGGGGTGGTGATTCTGGCTCTTGTGGTGATTATCGGATGTTTTGTGGTACGTCACAGACGCCTTCAGAGATCATTCCACTCGTACGCCAGGAGTCACTATGATTCCCAGTCAGGAACTACAACATTCTCTGCTGCTGATGAACTAGGTATGGGCTATAAATTTTTGAAGTTAAATTCCTGTTTATTGTTCTAGCAATATTGTCAAGACTGGTCAATGCTTGCCATGAAGGCAGAACTATCTAGTTCCAGTATGATAGGTGTTCATATTTTTTAGAGATATTAGACTACTGTCTTGTTATAAAGGATTAAATAAATCATTACGGTCATGTTATATAGAATTTTTTAATCCATGACAATCACTATCGTGTTATAAATGACTATATAAGCCATAACTGTCCTGTTATAAATGACTGTAAGCCATAACTGTCATGTTATAAAAGTCTATATAGTACATAACTGCCATGCTGTAAATGACTATATAAGCCATAACTTTCTTGTTATAAAAGACTATATAATCCATAACTGACATGTTATAAAAGACTATATAATACATAACTGCCATGTTATAAAAGACTAGAGTGGTGGAACCTATGCTGGCGGTATCCCTATGCTGGTGGTATCTCCGAAAAACGGCTATTTACAGAAAAACAGGTGAAGAAAAATTTTCAGGGTACATTCAGCATTGACAGTCAATGAAATGCTTTTACAGCAAACGTAGTGATAGCCCCACGTGCAGCTGTGTGACGTCACAGCAGCTGATACAATTGTACTTGATCCATTTCGCTAGAAAATTTCGTAAATATAGACATCAAAATCACTCAGTTAAAGTTAGCATTTTTGATAAAACTTATTTCTTTTGTATAAAAATGTATATTCTGTGGAAACTGTTATATCTTGTTAGTTAATATTTAGGCTCTAAAAACTGTTACCCACCTGTTGGTTGTCAAATATCACATACCGCCAGCATTGGTTCCCTTCGAGGTGAAATTTCAAGTTTTGACATGTGTCGTGTCAATAGCTCCCAGAACCACATAGTCAAGTGATGAAGCATACCAACGTCTTGTTTCGATTTAGCAGGGATAACATTATGTTTTTGCTGTGGCAAATCAAAATGGTTAGGATTTCCTGCTTTCTGAACTGCTGATATACATTCAAAATACCTCCAGCATAGGTTCCCCCACTCTATATAATATGCAACTGTCCTGTTATAAAAGACTATAAGCCATAACTGTCGTGTTATAAAAGACTATATAATCCATAACTGACATGTTATAAAAGACTATATAATCCATAACTGACATGTTATAAAAGACTATATAATCCATAACTGACATGTTATAAAAGACTATATAATCCATAACTGACATGTTATAAAAGACTATATAATCCATAACTGACATGTTATAAAAGACTATATAATCCATAACTGACATGTTATAAAAGACTGTATAATCCATAACTGTCGTGTTATAAAAGACTATATAATCCATAACTGACATGTTATAAAAGACTATATAATCCATAACTGACATGTTATAAAAGACTATATAATCCATAACTGTCGTGTTATAAAAGACTATATAATACATAACTGACATGTTATAAAAGACTATATAATCCATAACTGTCGTGTTATAAAAGACTATATAATCCATAACTGTCATGTTATAAAAGACTATATAATCCATAACTGTCGTGTTATAAAAGACTATATAATCCATAACTGACGTGTTATAAAAGACTATATAATCCATAACTGACATGTTATAAAAGACTATATAATCCATAACTGACATGTTATAAAAGACTATATAATCCATAACTGACATGTTATAAAAGAATATGTTAGCTATAACTATCCTAACATGAAAGACTATATAAGCCATAACTGTCCTGTTATAAAAGACTATATAAGCAATTACTACCATGTTTGAAATAATATGTCAAGCTGCCTTGGTGCAGCGGTTGTGGATTTCCAGGTTCGATCCCCACCAGTGCCCAAGTAGTGCTAGTGTCCTTGGGCAAGACACATATAATTCTACATTGTCTGTCTGTCTGTCTGTCTCTCTCTCTCTCTCTCTCTGTCTCTGTCTTTCTTTCTTTCTCTCTGTCTCTCTCTCTCTCTGTCTCTGTCTTAATTGTAAGAATTTGTTTCGCAGTTGAGAGTCAATTAATTAGTATGAATTAAAATGTGTCAATTTTGTGTTTCAGGTGAGGAGGAAGACTCGCCCATGATCAGGGGATTTTCTGATGATGAACCTTTGGTCATTGCCTAGCAACAGTGGGTTGCCTAGCAACAGTTATCTGTTTCCTAGTTACCTACACTTCGGACCAAACCAGTTGTCATAGGAACCATGTTTTGTGTAATTGTAGTAGATGTTACAAAGTAACAAAAAATACTGTAGTGAAATCCAAGGAAAAATTAATGTAGCGCTATATACAACGTCCTTGGTAAGCTGTTCAGCAACCGAGAACAGCTAGACGTGCTACAAACATGTACAACTTGTGTTTTCATTATTGAAATTTCATATATGTTATTTTCATTGTAGATTTTTTTTAAATACTGTTAATTTGAAGAAAAAAAATGTTGCTAAAATTGTTGCTTTCATTTCGCAAATTATGCAGTAAGATCTAGTCTAGGTAATTTTTTTTTCAGAAATATGTGGGAAGTAACAAAATGTGTGTACAGTCTCCAATAAATCTAATGTTTAATGAAATATTCATGGTTGCAATGTATGTATTGTTGTTTTGGTTTATAGCAAATTTTAATGAAAAATGAATTCATTGCAAATATTTCACAATCTAAGTATACAGGCTGGAGACTTATGTTCAAATGCTATAAACTACGCAGTTAGAGACTTCAGTAATCTCCCTTTCTTGCTGCCTTTTTTTGCTGGAGAATTACATGTACAGAATCACAGACTGATTGTACGTAGGTCTGTGATAGAATGCAATATACATATCATTTTTATTTTTTGTATATATTTGATGATACTAAATATATATAAGTCTTTTATTTATCTTTATTGTGGCGAGGAATGTCAGTGGATTTTCTGCAAGTTTTTTGTAAACGGGCGTGTCCTGACGTTTCCGAGGGTTCAAGTGCAGTACTGTTGTAACATGTGTGAAATAAAGAGGGATGTAGCAACTGTTTTTTTTCTGTAAAATATGTAAGACATGAAAGGATTTCCATAGTTAAATTAATTTTCATAAGAATCCGAGTGTAGAAAAGCTGATCCATGTCTTTAGGTCTTAGAACACCAAATATTTGTTAAAACCATCGTTTGTTGTTGTAACAAAGTCATAGAACACCAATATTTGTTAATCCATTGTTACTTATTGTTACAAAGTAATCACTTTGTTAAAGTATGTTGAATGACTGAACGCGAATACTATTTTTGTGCATTATAAATGTCATACAGCAAGTTGGGTGTCGTAATTAATGGAAAGCTCTACGTACAGCTTTACGATGGTTAATGGGAAGGTTTCATCCCAGGTAATGCAAAAATCAAGAGGATGTACCCCACCCACCAATTTTAAAGAGAACTTGTATTTGACAAATTTGATTGTGGTAACTTTATAGTTTTAGCATTATGTGTTTGATCAACTTAGATGCCATAATATTTTGTTTTCCATTTATAGTTACAAATTTGTTGTTTGATATTGTCGATGGCTCGGGCTCAAACACCGTTGTCTACGGCAGAGTTAAGTGTAGAACTGCAAGTTTTTTGTCAGCTTTCAACCATTTCTGAAGGAATTTTATTTTTCAATATTTTCTCTATTGTTTTGTTTGTTTGTGTCATTTTAACTTTTATTTGACGTAGTTTGCTCTCGGCCTTTTCTGGTTGTTTTACTCTTGTCTAAAGTAACTTAAGGTGTATTGTTCATCTTAAGGCTAAAGGTCTATTGTTTCAGCATGAGTTAAATTGTAAAATAAAGTAAGAAAATACTATCAGATTAATTTAATTACTATATTTTCATGTTGATTGTCTGACAGTTATCAAAAGGCAATCTAAAATATCTAAATTGTTCAGATTTTTCTTGAAAGAGGAAAAGAAAAGCTGAATAGAGACAAAAATTGTTGAACTTGAGCACGTTACTGCTCGTTCCTTATAGTTCTTGTTCATTTATTTTGCTCAAATTGTTCTATCTGTGTATACATGTATATAGCTACTATTAGATACAGTTGATTAAGGATAATATGACGGCGAGACGGCAGAACAGTCCAATATCATTTGCGTAATTTCATTGGCTGATGTAAGGATTCAATCTTTCCTTGCACGTGTGATTTACAGTTCTATGCAATAGATCTAGTTGCAAAATTTTGTGAACACATATAAATGTTATGTCGCTATCACATTACCCTTAATGAACTATACTTGGGCAGTGTTTTGGTTGGTGTTTTGGCTAAAAGATCTGTTGATCTTGTAAGTGCTTTACTCGTGATGTGAGATTATTTTGCCATCTTTATTTCTGATGTTGATTTTTTTTTTATTTACATAAACTTTAATGTATGTGTTATTTTTCTGATGTTTGAATTATGTAATGCGTTGTCTAGCTTTAATGTGGGATTTTTATATCATATTGTAACCAGTGCTTCACATTTTCCTTTGCTAGTAATTCTGTGTATCTTAAAATAGTTTAACCAAATTTTTATAAAGTTTAACCGGTTGTTCCAGTTATTCCGGCTCAATTTTTGATAAACACACTACTCATTTAGGAAAAAACTGGCGTGATCTTAAGAGTTTATTTCAAAAGAGATTTAGATTTTTATTTTCTTTAAAACATAGTCTTTCCAAATGTACAAATTCAGTTACAAATTAGAATAAACTGTCGGTTAAAAGTTTTGAACAGTTGGGCTCAGGATTTGTACCGGTATTTTCAATGTTAAAAAAAGTTGGAAGTTGTTTATGCAAAATGAAGTCTGCTGTAATGATGTTTGCACTTCCTGTCTGGATTTGCTAAAAGATGGTGAAATGTATCATTTTGTCCTGATAGGGTAGAATTGACATGAGATGCTTTACCCTTGCCATGCTGTGTCTAAATTCTCTGCAATCTTTCAGACTGACTTGTGATTAATTTTTTTGACGGAAGAAACATCTGCACCAGACATGTTTTTTAATTCTTTGGGGAAAAAAAGGTTTTCAGCGTATATGGAAAGGTCAACCACCAATTTTCGTGTGGAAAGAAACACTTAGAATGATTCATGCAGTTTTTATCATCAAATCTGTGCAGGATTTCAACACCGCAAAAATAAGAATATGTCTCCTTGGAATACCAGAATGTGACTTTACATACAGTCAAGTCAGTGAAGGGAGTGACAAAATTTAGCAACTAAACATAGGCAACTGTTTCTGTCAAAAGAAAATTAAAATTCATTTCTTCATGGTTAAGGGTTAAAGATGAAGAGAACCAAGTTTTGATAAGAAAGCTATTCTGCGGAGTCCGTCACTCGTGTCAAATTCTACAAATACGGATCATTTCAGCAATATTCATTACTGTAGCGGCTTCCTGTGTGTAAGATAGGAAAAATCTTCCGTGGTAAAACTATCAATTAATGCATAATAATTAGTCACATTCCAGTTTTGTCACCTAAACATGTATAAGATGTAATTGTACAAAAAATGGCCTATTTCAAGGTGTTTTATTTGTCATTTTACACATTCATACATTTATGCATATCATACACTACCATGTCCTACCGCGATTATGTCGGAATAAGATGACTGTTACTGTTAGCAGCTTTTATTGGTCAATTGGTTATTTAAGCTGTTTTAGCTAGGTTCAGTCATATTCGCTATTTTCACGAATATCCGACTTCGCTAATTTAAAAATCTCGCCAAAGATTCATGTCACAAAGATCTGCTATTAGAGAATTCTCCTTTCTCAAATTTAAAGTTCGCGAATATGTCTGTCCGTTAACATATCGCGAAAATTTCATCTCATGAAAATTTTACTTTACGTTAAGATCTGGATATCTGCAACAGCTGCAACTTTCCTTTTGTCTTTCATCTATTATACACTTTTATAATCTGTTGACAATGTCTGAAAAATATCTTTGAATTTATTATAACCATTTCCTGTGTTGTAACTTACAATGTATGTTTTTAATTTTATGTACAGTGTGTAACATGGTTTGTTTATTTTGGTAGAGTGTTATGAATCTCAAGAAGTGCTATATGAAAAATACAAAAACATTCCAATTATTTTATAGGCTCACCTTGTACTGCAGTTTATTTTCTGTGCTGATTTGTTTAACTAGACACTTTAGTAGATTTCATTGTAAGAATACAGCCTGGCCGGAGACAACACTTCTCTTCTCTGGAAACAGATTCCTTGATTTTTCATTTTAAAAAATTTATGCACAAATAACAAGTTGGACATTTGAAAAAAAAATTCACATGGCCGATGTACATAATTATGTGTTTTCAGTTATATGGTGTCTCCAATATCATTTCGGAGAGTAAAGTGTAATATTCTCAAGTAATTTATCATTCAAGATTTTGTTCAGTTTATATAAATTCGAACTGGAAAAATAACGTAGATCTGTGTGAACCATATATTGTTTTTTAGACAAATGGTGGTGCCATACATTCCTTGTTAGATATGATAATCAGTGCCTTTTTAATCAAGTTGTGATCAAGTACATATACAAAGTTTATTCTACTTTTTAACACACACTCTGACCTGATAGCATATTGAAGTTATATACGGAGTTCACTGTACTGGTTTGTTACAGCCTAAAATATGCATGTGGCTTTTGCAGTGTTCATTCATAAAATAATTATAACTTGCATGAGAATTTCGGTTCTTTTTTTTTGGTAAATTGAATTTTTGCTTTGTATTTTATGTTCATTTTAAGAGCAAATTTAATGTCTCGTGGCTTTATTATGCGGACGTCAAGTAATTCCTGATTATAACTATGACTTGAAACCATTCCATGTTCATATATAATACCTCTTTGTTTGAATGAGTATTCATGATAGACTGTCGTCTGCTATTAAAGGGGTTAGAGCGAGAAATATTTTCACACGTACGTTTCTTTTCTCCACCAGTTAGCAGTATCAAACGTGTAAAAAAAAACCTCCTACAACAACAAAGTGCTTTTCCTAAAAGAGATAAAATAAGTAATTTGAAATTCTTGGATACCAACAAACATGGTACCCACCAGCAGTCAGGTCTACATACGAAAGATTTCCTAAGGCTCGTTTGTTAATGCTGTCTTCAGTTTACACTTGGTGAGGTCGGTACTTGATTCTTCAACTTAAAATATGAGTTAATAGAAATGTTACATGAAAATGTTTATATGAATTGTAGGTAATTCAGATTGTAATGAAAGGAAATGGTAAATTGAAGCAAAAACAATACCAACTTTCAATATTCTGGCTCTAAACCCCTTAAAGGTTGAGCAAAACTCTGTGTTTTCTAAAGAACCTCAATTTTGGGGTCTTGACAGTATAACCCGAAGAAAAAATCCTAGGGTCGACCGGGGCTATACAAAATTTAAATTCATCGAACCACAATTTTAATTATATTAGCACATGAATGCCATGGCTTCTTGAGAACTGCTGTATTTGTAAACTACCGTCACCAAAGTGCGTAATGGACGTAGTGGAAAGGGGCAATGCTGACATCAAGCATAATGCACCCGTCTATACACATTAAGAAAGATTTGGCTCGGTGCCTTCAAGTTCACAGGGTTGCAGAAAACACAGCTTTTTGTTCAGGTTTAATGAATGTGTCTGTCTTTATGAAAGGATCTAAAGGTAAATAGCTTATATAACCAGAACTGACTCCATTCTAACTTACTTTACCACAGTAAGAAGCAGACTGTATATATACACCAATGTACATAGTTATTCCATGATTACATCGCAAGAAAAATTGATAATACAAAAAAATGTATCGGTAAAATTTTGCTGTTAAACAAACAGCTGATGAAACTTTTATTACTTAGTGAGTAAAATTGATAGTACACATACCGGTAAAATTTTCCGGTTAAAAATAAAGCTGTTAACACCTTTGTGACCATTGTAGATCATGATCTGCCCGCACGTCTATACAGTCTGATCAAAATCTACACTGTTCGCTAATTTTTATTCAGTTGATAAATTTCACTGAACATCGCTTCAAACAATTAATTGTACTGTCCGAATTTCAACATGGACAAGTCCATTTCTGAAGTGTAATGCATAACCGGTTTTACTTATTTTTTCGTAAATAATTTAGCTCTTGATTATTGCTGGATCGTCGTTGGCACAGAGTGAAAAACAAACTTGCACGTTGGTGTATATGGATAGGGCCTTGGTGATATGGCAGTTGTATTCTACAGATTGATATGTAAATGATGTGTGAACTACTACAAAGTTATGTAATCTATCTTTTATTAAAAAAGTTGAAATTTACTGTGTTTGACTGCGTTTTTGTGTCCGGGTAGATAGGCTATTGTGTTTATCTCTACTGTAAACATGTGTATATGTCACATGTATAATAATAACAAAATCTTCATTTAGAGAAGGTAAACACATTAAGTAAATGTACAAAACATTGGACTTATTTACAATGTGGCATTCTGAAAAGAAATAACATTTATACAATAAACAATTGAATGAATGATTGATTGATTGAATGAATAAATGAAAGAGTGAGTGAATGAATGAATGAATTATATGTATAAGATGTGTTGAAAGTTTTTGGAAAGTGGGCAGGGGGGATCTCTAAGGGTAGCAGATAAAGATCCAGTGGGACATGGCAAAAACTCCACTTCTCAGATGACCCATACTGTAACTCGACTTTGATTTTATCAAGACAGTCTGACCGAGTTCAATGAAGATCCAATGAAAAATGCAACCTCAATTTCAAACTCGACCTACATTTCACCAAAACAGTCATTCTGATCAAATTTCATGAAGATCCAGGGAAAAAATGCAGCCTCCTGCATACACGAGGTTAAATGTGGACCGGACACCAGGTGATCACAATATCTCACCTTGAGCACTTTATGCTCACACAGGAAAACCTTATTTGGACCCTGGGACATCATTTTTTCAACAGTTGCTTGTGTCAGAGTTTGGTCAGGTGACCTGTTCTGAGTCCTTGACTTCTAACAAGGCATGTAATGACTTCACAATATTGAAATTTTGGGATAAAACAACACAGAAATTGTACTTTTTACTGCATTTTATACTTTGACAACAGCAAACATTTTAAAGAAACAAGTAAGCATTTAGAATAAATAGTACACTTAATCTTTCACTAATTCAAGTTTTAACTTGCAAATATTAATGATATTTTACACAGATTACTGATTACTTTTACACTTTATTAACTCTCGCACACTTACATACATGTATTTGACCACAATTTCGCTCGTAATTTATCCATCTACATTTATATTTCTTCAACCATGATTTTTATAGCTGACCTGATTTGTTATATTCATGTTGACTTGTACAATACTGTAAACGTTGCCTTTTTCGCAAGGTTTAAATTTTTGCAAAATTTCGCATATGAACCACATCACAAATTCATCAATCTAGTTAACATTTCTGTCTTATGATCTGATATAGTGCTTATTTAGCTGTATGAGTCTTGCTCACAAATTTAAGAAATCGCCAATAAGTAAAAAAATATGAAAATTGCAAAATTAACAACTTGCGAATATAGAGCAGTTTACAGTACATGTTATGCATTTTTGTTCACTGAATCTAATGTTCTCTACAACTGAATTCAAAAACCAAATATGGTAAAACTGCACAGAAAAATGTGCGGAAAAATGAAATTGAACTTTGCTGATTAATGTAATCATTTTAAAACACCATCTTCAAATAACTTGTATTAAATGCAAATTTTGAAATCCAAATATACATGTACATAAAAGTTGAACCAAGACACATCTTCATATTTCATATGACATTTTTACAAGCCTCATACCTCAGTACTGTAAATCAGCTAACATTCGCGATGATTTCATTTTCACTATATTCGTGAACTTCCCACTTCGCTAGTTTAAAAATCTCACGAAAGATTCATTTCACACAGACTTACTATTAGAGAATTCTCCTTTTGTGAGATTTAAAATTCACGAATAAGTCCGTCTGCTCACAAACCACGAAATTTCCATCATGCGAAAATTACCAAATTTACAGTACGCAATACTTTGTTACACAAATATAATATAGCACCATCAATTAATTACACAAAAACACAAGACAGCAAAGTTGCTTTAATGTCCCTCATCTTGGCAGCATGGAACTGTCACAAACAAATCCAAATCGGAGGGTTCAGACAAGCATCATTGGAATGGATAAATTTTAAGTCATGTACGTATAACCTTTTTTTAGGCCCCTATTGGGTAACCCTGTTTATTCTCCCCATCATCTGTTAGGCAGGGGTCAGGGAACCATCCTGTACATATAAATGTTTTGGAACACTAACACAGTTTCTACACTTGAGTTACAACGGCGTTTGCAATACGCGATTTAGTACCTCGCGAATTCAAGAAATGGAAAAATTCCAATCCGATAATTTAACGAATTTGTGGAACTACAAACGATCTTGTATGTTATGAAGTTAACTGACGTTGTGCATCCCAGTTCGAACGAAATAACAACATGGCAGGTTGTAAATGATCATGTCTAGCGCTATTAACACAGGCGTGTTAAAACAATTACGGATGACAGGGTCAATAAAGGTTTTACAAGCCATCTCTTTGTTTGTTTGACAATAACTTGAAATCGCGTGAATTAAAATTTGTTTGCACATCCTTGGTTGTTGGCTACCTGAACTTAAATCAATCAATTACAAACCTGTTATAGTTTGTGCATGTCGGGGGAGGGGGGGGGGGGGGATATGGAGTACGAGTGATTAATTCAACAAACATACAAGTAGGATAAACATTTTACAGGGAACGGCAATTTTGGCTTTGGGTTAATTTATACGGGGGGCAGAAATGTATACTAAGTGAAAATTAGACAAACATCGCAAAATTTCGGGGGGTGGGGGGGGGGGTTGGAGTGTTTACAGTATACTAAAGTGAAACTGAAATCCCAATTTTATATTTCATGATTGCTTGACGCTTCCTTTATCGATGTGTTTCCGAAATTCTGTCTCAAGACAAACACTGTTTGGACAAGCTTCCTAGACAAAACGCTGAGTTTGGACAACCTATCTACACTAATAGCTCATCCATGATAATATTCTTTGGTCATTTAATAGTTATAAATTATGAAATACAGTCAAACCTTCCTATAACAGCCAGCCAAACAAACACTGACCACTTACAGCAGGTGGCGACTGTATACAGATTAATTTATTATACAAGAGTTTTTAAAGCTACAACACAAAGCAAAATCTGCTGGCTGACCTGTAGAGTGATGGACAGACGGACAGACAACTGTGTGTTACCTATACATGTCATCCAGCATCAATATTGTAGACTACCTACATCTGACCATTCAGATTTCATTACATCTTTCAATCAGGGGTTCATTAGCAAGAATTTTACATTTTCATTGAAGAGAATAGACATCTACCAATCAAAAGCCTTCTTACAAAACCAGTTCTCTTAGTGTGAAGACTTAACCTCACAATGACGGCACTCCTGGAAAATTTCTAAATAATTAGTGACTTGTTTTTTCCCTTCAAAACGGTGAAGTTATCACAGCATTGGGTAAAAAACTAGCATCGACTAAATTGAGGATCAATTTACCACAACGCTTAAACAATGAACATTGCGATCGCTTGCAGCACTCCAAGGAATTACTCAACTAGATCTAATGGAAAATGACCTTTAGTAAACTAACACGTGGGCTTTAAAATAATGGAGAGTAACGGAATTGATTGGTCATGGGTATCTGACAATGTGCATCAAAGGCAAAACAAAAACCGACTTAGTATGCAACAACTATATCTGTTGAATGTTCTGTAAATTGTGTAATATACCCAATGATTTAATACTCGCGAATTTCCCACTTTGCTTTGCGAATTAACTTTGCTAATTTAAAAATCTTGTGACAGATTCATTCCACGTAGTTTTAGTAACAGAGAATTCTCCATTCGCCAATTTAAAATTTGCGAATAAGTCCGTCTGCTCACAAATCACCAGTTTTTTGTGACACAAAAATTACCCAATAAACAGTAACTGGCTGTTGCATCATATCTATAAATACACAGTAGTTCAATGCAGCCTTCACTCTGTGAATTAATTAATGTATTAATAATACATGTAATACCTTAACTGTGATATGCAAAAAAATGTACATGTTCAACTCTAAACACAGCTAAAACACAGTGTTAGATTGAACCTGACAATATTGTCGCGTCCTTGACAAAATATATAGAATAGATCTAAAGTTACAGTACTGTAACATGTATCAAAATAAATATACATACATGTACATTGTATATATATAAATGGAACACTTTGGAAAACTTGAAACATTTCTGGTTACATGTATAACAAAATATGAACTGAACTTGCTATACTGTAAAATACTTGCAAAAAATCTTTCCAAACTATTACCACAACAACAAACAGATATTAACCACAGCATTTCCTTACTTTTAATCTTAAGTGTTTAAGTTTAACTAGTTATTCAGATTCAAAACCCAATTGCTCTATCTTATAAGTTCTAATTTGCTTTTAAATCCCAACTGTTTCTTTCCTTGGGCAAAGACACTGATGCCAAACGTGCCTCAGTCCACCTAGCTGTAAATGGGTAGCAGTCATGAAAAACTCGCTGCCTCTCTTGCGCGAGCGTGATGACATCTGGAATGAGTGTTTTAATAATCTACGAAGCTTTCTTCGTAATTGGACTAAAATAAATTCGTATAAACTGTTTCTATCTAGTACTGTAAAACACTTTGAATTCATGCGACAAAAAATTTGTCACTTTTGACCTCCAGGTCAATTCACAAGACACGATGAATTCACAAAAAAGTGATCCTGCTAGTTCACATTGTTGTAACAACATCAATCATTTCCAAATAACTTCAATTAGCAAAATGATGAATTCGCAAAGGTGTGCTCTCACAAAACAAATACGAAAATAAAGTTCTCGCAAATATTTGATTTACAATAATTTTTTTATATACATGCTTTCTTCCTAAAGCTGTTTCTTTGTAAATGTTTTACTTCACAGTTGTTTCAGATTTTGAACACTAGGTTTTATTTCAAAAACCTATAAAACTTGTCAAATATATACACAGTAAACGCATTCCGTTTGCACCATCATTTATAATAAACTGTTTTTTTGTTAGAAACATGAATTTTTCGCAAGAAATCCTGTTATTAATAAAGCACGACAATGCTGTATAAACAAATATTGCTGTAATGTTCCGACTTGTTCTGTTTAACTTGTATTCCAACATGACTCATGATTTTGTCTCTATATACAAATGCTATGTTATGCCATAAACAACATGGAAACCGATTTGCCGTCAAAAAAGACGTCCTACTGTGCCACATGACCTTGAATAAATATCTGCGTAGAAAATAAAACTTTGCATTTATTCACATTTCAGCGCTGTATAAGCATTTCTTTGTCATTCTGATGCAAATTACTGGGCATCAGAACTCCAAATAATTGTTTATTACACAACGAACACTGCTGAAATGGATATTATTTCATAATTCAAAGTCCCTTGAACTTCAATATTTGTAATAAACTGCCGCTGACCCAGCAGAGTGCAGACAGTTCAAAACTCAACAAAAGCCGTCTAAATGCCAAAGCAAACATAAACTTTGCATCACGAAAGACACAGTCACACTTCTCTTAAACTATAGATTTTTTCCTGGAATAACTATGTCTCCCCACCCTTTTAACTTGACCTTTGAGTCAGAAACCCCAAAATTATGATATGCACAACACAACATCATACTAATGCTTCCAGCAAAATTTTATGAAAATCAAGAAAGGGCTTTTGGAGAACATGGAAAAGATTTTTGGTTTTCAAGTCCTTGTGACCTTGACCTTTCTGAATATCATAAATATACAAAAAGATATTTACGCCAAAATCTTCAAAGTCCAATAACTCAATAATACTCAATAACACCAAAATCAATCAAGCGGAAATCCTGACGATATGTACAACTTCTGGTACTAAACATTTCTACTAAGTTTCAGTACCATCCATCCAGGACAAACAACTGACAAGGGCTGGGGGGGGACACCACAACAATATGTCCCCCCACCACTGGTTGGAGACATAAAAGGGGGTGATTTGTGGGGGGGGGGGGGCTCGACTTTTTAGTGCTTGCCAAAAAACAAAACTTTGACCGTTAGGGCCAAAGATTTCTAGGAATATCTAAGTACAAATCATACAACAAAAATATTTTATGCCAACTTTCAAAGTTTCTCAAAGGTTAAGTCAACAAGTGGACAATAACTGAAAATTTTAACTAAGTCTAAGTCAAAAAGGGCCATAATTCATATAAAATCCTTCACAGAATTACCTTCTCGCCGTGTTTTGGGATCTGATGGTAAACAAGTATTCCAACTTTCAAAGTAATATCTGGAGGCGGTTTAGTCAAAAAGTGGACTGGTACAAAAAACTTAACCCAGATTCTAGGTAAAAGGCCTTAATTTTTAAACAATCCTCTACCTACAGTGGGGTATCATGTAAACCATCCATCCAGGATTCAAAGCAATATCTCACAGGGTTAAGGGGGTAAGTGGATTTTACCCATATTCAATGTACTAGAAAAGGGGCAAACGGATCAAAACCAGGTTATGTATTTTTGTTTGTTGATGTAGGTCATGATGGTAAATAATCATTATGTCTCCAATAACACCATTAAGGTTTGGAAATAAAGGGGGGGGGGGAGGGAAAACATAACAACTCATAACTGTTAAGTCAAGGGGCCATAACTGTCAAACCATACACAGAGTTATGTACTCTTGTCTGTAATAGGTTACAGAAGTGGTAAATATCAAAACCATACCGCTAATTGCTGGTACGAAAACTTAACAAGGTGTGACGCCAACGCCGACGCCGACGCAGACGCCGACGCCGACGCCGGGCGAGAGGATGGCTACCCCTTTTCATAGAAAAGTCGAGCTAAAAATGCACTAAATAAAGAAACTAATAACAGAATAAATATCAAAACATACAGCATTGCTTGCTAGGGCACTTTTAAACGTTTTGAGCAACCTTGGAAATATAATCTCCACTAATCAATGCATCTTAAATGCATCTATTATAGTTACATATGTGTTTTTGTAACACTGCAAAATTAATGATACAACCTAGAAAGGTAAGGCTTATTATATAAGTCTTTGATAAGAAAGAATTAAAAAAATTGACTGAAAAAAGCCGGCTTTGAAATTTCATAACTTTTGACACAGAAGAGATAATTACAAAATTTCAACTGTTCTTTGAAGCTCTTTCCAAGCTCTTCAAATCTAAATCTGTGTTACAATTTGTAACAAGTATTAACCTTAAGAAAATGCCCTGTGGTTGCTAAGGAAATGTGTAATCTAAAATGGTAACAAAATGTAAAAAAAAATGGCTTTTAAAATGATTAAACTTTTTTTTAGATATTAATATGGCAACAAAGATCACAACCCCGCAGCGGGATTTCTAAACCGTAAACAAGGGCTGAAAACTCATAATCCAAATTTGGCACCTGAATTTTCAAAATCTAGCATTTGAAAAATCCATTATTAGCACTTATTTAGCTATAATTGACAAAAAATGTGAAAAAAATCTGTATTCGAGGAAGGGCCATAATGGCCCTTTTTCACTCACCCCAAGTCAATACTCAATAGACAATAGGAGAATCATTGTGTGCCTCAGTTAGGTAAGGCTTCATCAGTTAGGTACATGTAAGAGTTCTTCAGTTAGGTACATTACGGGTGAAAACCTTATGAACAAAATTCCTCAAGTCGCAACAAAAGATACACGTATGTAATTGTTTTTCAAAACTTTGAGCACTATCATTTTGAGAGACACACTTTCAAGCTTTAAAATTCAGAACCTTTCACCAACTTAAATTTCAACCATTTAATCCCTGTTCTGCTTGTGTCAAATAATTCTGCCTTTGCCACCAGTGTAGATTATGATCAGTTTCCATGTCTGATCATTATATTCACTGCTCTCTATTCAGTCTGTAAATTTTCAGGTAACACCCCTTCCAACAATCAATGGTACAATTCAAACTGATAAATAGACTGGTCCATTTTAGAAATTTTGTGGTGAATGATTGTTAAGTGCACACAGATCCTTCAGGTAACACCCCTTCTAACAATCAATGGTACAATTCAAACTGATAAATAGACCGGTCATTTTGAATTTTGTGGTGCAAGGTACACAGATGCTTAAGGTAGATATTCCAGTCCCAGCTAAGTGTCAAAAGGCATCTTTGGTTTAACCTCATCTTTCTGTTTCACTTTCTCCAGCAGCTGTTTCTCTGTCATTTTACCGTCTGACGTAAACTCCACAACAATCTTTCTTCCTGCCAAAGTTGTATTGTTGAGTCTTAGCCCAATCTGAAACAAAACAGAGTTACACACGTAAAACTAGTGTTTTCACACATTTTCTAAAATATACATTGTACATACATACATGTATGTGTGCAAGTTACATGTATCCTTATATATGACAATGGCGGTTTGTGACAAACCAGTGGCTCACAGCTTTTTAAGTGTAAGTAGTAAATTTAACACCCCTTAAACAATAAATGGCACAGTCTAGACTGTGTGTTGGACTGGCTCATTTTAGAAATATAGCAGCCAGGTCAGTATCATCGTTTATTTAACTAACTTACTAAGTGTTAAATGACGAAAATGAAAGTGTTTTTCTTTATATTGCCTGGGACCTAAGTTTTTAACATCTTATCAAAATTATGATTAAAACTTTAAATAATTGTTTTAGTGACAACATTTCAATATTGATGGAAATAGAAACTTTACTCTGTGTCCAATCGTATTGTTGAATTCCACGTAAGCATAGCCTCTGCCCGTCTCCGTTCCTCGGTATTTCGGCAACTTCACTGACTTAACACCACAACCTAAACACAAATGTTTAAAATAATGCTTACTATGGTCTCCGGAATTTCAAATGTATAATACTATGCTTCAAACGATTTATCTGGGGGGGGGTTTGTGGGGGGGTACAGTGTACAATAAATAGCATACTTGCTGATTCATCCTTTTGATTTCTCAATGCCCCTGTCATTTGCCAAAGTTACTGATTGCTGAAAACATCAAATTTTTTATCATTGTTTTACTTGACTGGAATAGTTTGAACAAGTTGAAAGTGAAACAACTGTGTGAAGTTTTATCAAAATCGGCATGTGGAAGATACAGTCCAGACACAAAATTGCAGACAGATTGAAGGACAAACGAATCAGTGCACACTTATAGTCTCCGATCCAGTAACATGACCGGTAAGGCACTAATTATATACCTTCTTGTTATACAGGGGTCTTTAAAAACAAATATTCACCACCGGAGTACCATTGCTCTAAAAGTCTCATGAACAACACAACATTGTCCATTTCAACTGACGGTCTAGTTTTCACCCCAAGTGACCCAATTCAAACTTGACCTAGAATTCATCAAGACAAACAGTCAACATTCATAATGACTGCTTTTGGAGCCTCTGTTTATAGTCCCGGCTGACCCTGGGATTTCTCCATGGGTGAAATAGCCAAGACCCCTAGTGACCTACTAGTTATTGTCCTTAAGTAGGTGATTTCACCTCAATTTACATGAAAAAGTTCATCATGGACAAAAAATCCTTGCAATTTTCGCGACTGTGAATAAAACGCAAATACTTTTATTCTGTACAAAGTTTTCCTCTGATATGACCCAGTAGTCTACTTATTGACCCAACGTGCCCCTACTTCCCCCTATGAGCTAGTTTCCAATATAGCTTAGAGTTCATCGTCACAAACATTCATGATGACTGGGTACTGTTAATTGGGTTATACTCACGATGCATCAATTTTCGCTATTTTCACGAATTTCCTACTTTGCTACATTTAAAAATCTAGGGAAAGGTTCATTTCACATAGATTTACTATAAGAGAATTCACAAATTTAAAATCTGTGAATAGGTCAGACCGTCTTTCTGCTAACAAATCGTGAAATTCTCGTTACATGAAAATTACCCATTTTACAGTATAGTATAAAATGCTCAGTGTTTTTCTATATTTTAAAAAAAACATCCAATGTGATAACGGGATTTTAACAGAACATTTACAACACATGTACAAACCTGCCCTTTTGAAGTGAGTCATCAACTGTTGTTTGGTTATATCCTCTGGTAAATTTCCCACAAAAAGAACAAGTTTCTTTGGAACATGAATACTGGAACTATTTTCAAGTTTCTCCACTGCGTCCACATACATTTGTTTTGTTTTTTTTAGAGCAGTCTTTTCTTTGGACCCATCACCAGTCATCTCACCATTGTTACCGTATCTCGATTTTTTTGGCAACTGATTCGGTGTAGACGAATTATCTACACTAGCACCAATTTTTGAATCTTCATGTTTTGTATTGTTTTGTGAGGCAATAGTTTTCCCTGATTTTTTATGTGTCTGTGATGGTGAATGTTTTGATTTTTGTGTAGCTGTTGATGGCTGACTTGAAGCACTCTCTTTAGATGTCGGCGAGTTCTGTTTACAAGCACGCGCTGAAAACATATGTTAATTTTATAACATGCCTTTCCCTGGAATAATCAGACATAAAAACATCAATCAAGAACAATGTATGAGACAAGAGGTAGATAGTTTTTGCTATAACCTTCAACTAACAACAAAAGATATATATATCCCCCTCCTCTGAAACTTCCCCAATTGCACTAGCTATTAAACATGTATGATGCAGTAATACCCAGTGATTATCTATTCTTTGAAACTAGCATACTTTCTTCACTGCCTTGCTACAATGTACTTGAGATGTAACAGTGAAGCTATGACATTCTCCAACACTGTAAACTGGGTCATATTTGCGATGGTTTATTAATGTAATTTCGCTATTTTTGCGAATTTCTCTCTTTACTAATTTAAAATGATTTTTTATGAACTACCAAGAAAATTGTGGGTTTTTTTGTGGAAAAACAATTTTAAATCTTTGTAGTATTTGAACAAAAATAACTTGAATGAGTTATCATGACTGAAAAATAACTTGTAGAAGTTATAGTGTTAAAAATCTTGCGAAAGATTCATTTGTAATTTGTATTAGAAAAAAATGTTGATGGACCCTAATGCCACTGTTTCTTTGCGAAAATGTGTTGTCAGAAAGAATTTTTTACAGTCTCTCCCTTTGCTGTATCATTGTCAGGGAAATATGTTACAAATACACATATCTACAAACATGTACATATATTTGTATATCAGAAATATTAACACCATCTTTGGGAAATGTTAAGTCCATCAAGGCTTTCATAAAATTAGGATTTTACAATACGTACCTCTAGTTACCCTCGAGAGATTTTTTTTCTCCTCCAGCCATTTCTTTCTCTTCTCCATTCGAGGAGTGATTTTTGCCATTGTCACACCCCTGCAATATAAACTAGAAAATTGTTTTCAAGTACAACATGTCTCCCGTCGGACCCCCAACCCAGACTCCCTCCCCAAAGAACCTTGACCTTAGACCTACTGACCTCAAACTCAATTCATAGTTTAGCACCAATATGCTTTTAAGGTTTTTGTCATTTTACGATCAATTGTGTGACCTTGATATTTGACCCTTGAAGCAATAGGGGTCTCCCACTGGTCATGAGCAATAATGAATAAGCCTACCGAGTTATAGAATCCAAAGGCCAACACTTACTGTTTTTCAGTTAGATGGGAAACCACATTTTTAACCAAATGTCCCTTGACCTTGCCCTCTGATCCCAAAATCAATAGAGGTCTTCCACTGGCCATGACTAATAAGCCTATGAAGTAATGTCATCCACAACCAACAGCTTTTCAGTTATTGATCAGAAACCTAGACATCCCTAACAGATAGTTGTTGGGCATTTACGAACCCAAGATTATCCAATATTTAGGTGTATTTATGATTTTATAAGATAAGATTAAGTTTAATAATGACGCTAATACCATTCAAGGTTCAATTTACCTATAATTAATCTATACAGTTACCCACATCAATCGGTGAAATGTAAAAATATAGTAGGATATTGACGTAACAATCTGAAACCCTCAGAGATGAAGTTTAGTTTTATTAACCATGATACTGCTGATATATGGTGAGTATGTAAAATTGTCTATTTAAGTTGAAACGTCTAGTTTAAATCAGAAGTGAGATTTTTCATAAACCATTAGGTTTTTATGCATACCTGTGAACCCTACCGTTTCTTGCGTTATACTACTGAAATTCAAAGAGAAAAGTAATCTCCCGCCAGAAGGTGCCATTCTACCGTAAATTACAATTATGATAAAATTGACCTTTAACCCAGAATGTAAACAAAATATTGACTGGTTTTCCACTTTGTGCAGACTGATTTATCAATATCACCGCTAAATTGTATACCAGTCTGCTTCCATGTGCTACCTGTTGTTAATTACATTTCAATTTGGTGTGTCACCAAATGTTTTTCACACATTTTATGATGGGGATTATAATTGTTAATTAGTGTCTGTACCCATCAGGAGTTGTTTCGTAATGAATTATAACTAAGTAGGCAGAGTGGTAGATCCTAGTCCATAAAATTAATTAATCACAGGATATAAACAGATTGGACAAAAGGTACAAAACAAGGCTGGAAAATGAGATATTATAAATGTTACCTGGCAATTATTTCTAAATCGATTTTTATTTTTTATTCACAATATAAGAATTCAAGATTACCAAGCTAATATTTTAGATATATTTTAATTTCCATATATGCATATTTTTAAATCCTACTTTCACTTTACAGATAATTATTTTGTGAACAGAAAGTGAAAGTAGATTTAAAAACACTATGATTTAATACAGATATTTAAAGCAGCTTTTCAATGCCATTTGTGACTTTACTAGCTTGAAGTGCATGCATAGGTTAAAACCTCCCGCAATTATGACCAATCTCCCTCATTTCTATCAAAAGTGGTTCACAGGTATGTTTTACAGTAAAGAGATGTCTAATCTTCATTTTAGAGACTCACTCAGTGGAAAAGTTGCGATTTGCACTAAATAAATAACAATAATCTACTTGTAATATGAGTCTATAATATGTGGTCTTAAGTATTGAGAGCATTAAAATTAGGCTTGAAGGTGTGACATTTATACAATGTCAGATCTATGAATGGGGTCCGTGATACTGCAACGCCAAATTAATCAGCATTATCCCACTCGTTATCTGTGTGGTTGGTTCGAAAGCTCAAATGGGGTTATGTTTAACATAGCAACAGTATTTTCCTCAGAAAAAACCCTCTATTTTGGTCTTTTGAAGGTCTGTTACAAAAACTTACATCAAATTATACATGTAGTTTTTAGTGATTCAAAGTGATTAAATATGCTGGAAGCATTTGAAGATGAATTTGATGTTGACTCGAAAACTTATCATTATAATCAAGATAATCTTTATTCAATATATGAAAAAGATGAGCATATTGGTCATGTGGTGCTATGACTGCTATTTCAACTTATCCGAAAAATCCTGCCCGAATACATGTCTCTTGAAAATTCGTATACAGATATACCAGCGGTACATTACTTTAAGAATGTTCTCATGTTCATAATTGTGTAGAGCGTTTTACTTTAAAAATAGTTGTTTTCTATGAAATATAAGCTTTAAATACGACTGAAATCACCTAAAAACACTTGTTATTTCTCTACCTGAATTGGCTCTGGGCACTCTCTGCTGACTACAATTGTCGTTGTCATCGTTGCCTGACAGCCCCCCAGTTAATCAGCATTTGCTTGTCAGGAGATATGATATAGATGACATAAGACATAAATTTGTTTAGTGTCCGTTAAATTTCCAGTCAATGCCACCTATTTTCTCATTTTCTGTCACCAGTTAGATACATGCGCTGTTCCGTTCACAGTTACTGGACACATGTATACAGTTTTTTTACTTATATATGCCTATCACAGAATAGAATAATAGGCATATATAAGTAAAAAAAAGTATGTTTCAAGTACCTATGGTCCCGTTAGGGCATGTCGAAACGTTGAAAAGTCGAAACCACAATGTTGAAAAGTCGAAACTACTATGGTTAAAATTCAAAACCAGTTTCAACTTTTCATCATCGTGGTTTTGTTTTGGGTCCTAATATAACGGGTCTGGTAACGCACGTTATCCGCCCAGTATCCTGTCTCGGCTTGGTGCATAATTTCAAATATTCAGAGGCAACTGTAGGGGCGCACAGGTCAGATCTCAAAAGTGACAACAGAAAATGTCCATACGAGTACAGAAAACTGTTATGTATGCACAGATTTTGCTGGAGCCATGGGCCGTGGGACACCCGATGGGTCCAGACCAAAGCAACCGAGGCCCCCGGAAGCTCTGTGGTTTTAGCAATTTCTGAACAATTCAGATGCGTTTCCAAGAACCTATGTATCTATTGTAGACGAAACAAAAGTTGATGTGAAATGAAATGACAAAACTGTCAAACTTTGAAGTTCTCTCTCCCAGTCTGTGTGATGTGAAAACTGTTTTAATTTGGAAAACCATGGTCCTTATACAAACTCTCTCGAAGCCCGCTCCCCCGTACTAGTAACTGTTAGTGGGACCATTCTTCGTTTTATGAATTGTTATTTTCATAAGGGATATAAACATGTAGAAGAAGTTAAAAGCTATCACGGCGTTTATTCAAATAATTTTAAATCATATTCTAAGCATACATAGACTTGCATGTCCTAAAAACGTAAGACCAAACGTTAGACTCTTTTTTTCTTGAATATGTCCATAATCATCTCTGCATTAACTCAATGTCCATATGAATGTTCACAAGTCCAATACGCCCTGTAGTCAGACAGGCTCTCTGGCACGTCTTCAACCGCCGTAATTTCTGACGATGTACGTAGAGTTCTAGTACATGTTTATACATAATCTTTTTATATGATTTTCTTTTGGAGTTTAAATACAGCCCATGCATACAGTAGTTCGTTCGCAGACGAGTTTGGTTTTGAACCTTTATACATTTTCATTTTTGCTGGACTCCAATAAAGGATCGAGTGTCAACTTCTTTAAGCGTCTAATATGATAAGGCAATGTAACAAAACTGTACATTATAATCTATTATATTTCTGCAATATTGTCCAGGCGTAAAAGTGTTAATTAAAAGCAGACAGTAATATGTCATATTCGTTTAACTTACTTATCATATGCATAGGTTGTAAGGTCTATAATATATTTTAATTCAAATAGATTTCTTTAAATATTCTGACATTTTTGTTCAATATTTTATCAATCTCGTTATTTGGCCTAATTTGGAGCTGTTGATCTAGTAGAGGAGAAGGCCCATTCGTAATAAAGTGTTTAAATTGATTACTCCAAGCGTTTTGAGCGTTTACAGCGCTTTGGTCTAAGGGAATTAGAAAAAGAAATATTGTACATACTTGCTCCCCTTGTCACAATATGTTTGAAACTAGCGTAAAACAATACTCGGACAAAGTTTACGACTTTCAGCATTTAAGTACAGTCGATATCGTATGTGATATAATAAATTTTTGTATTATAATATATATTTCATATTCTATAAAATAGTTCAGCGCTCATGGATCTTTCCAATGATTATAAACACATATATTTATGATATAGCAGATTACAGCATCAAAATACCTGTACTCACGTGCTCTTCATATTTTGTGGCCAACGTTACACCATTAGACCAATAGGGTATAATTAAGTCAATGGCGAGACCAAATATGAGGTTCGAAAGGAAAACCACAGCCATCTTGGGTCTCTGGTAGCTTTCTTCTTTAACAAGACCAACTTGTATCGCTGTCTGTTGAACTAAAAATTGTAGATAATCATTGAAGAGTGTTCCATTCAGTCCCTAAGATTTTATCCTGACATAATAAAAGCATTCAATTGACACCTTTCTTTCATATTCGTTGTGCTTTTGAATTGGTTCGATGTAACATGTATATTGTCATTTGTATACGATGTAAAGTGTTGTTTGCTAGCTAAAACGTACACGATACGTACAAGCACAACGGAAACGCCATGACTGTATCAAAACACTTTCTTCTTTCACATCTTAAAAAATTAAATGGTGCAATTCCATTTAAAAATAGAAATATAAACTAATGTTAACTTCAATCTGTTGATATTTTGAAATTGATTTACTGTTTGAAATGCTACGAAATTCTGCTATATATACTGTAGTGAAATTTTCAAAGTTACATATGTAAAAGTTCACTTATTAACCGGTTTGCAAATCCCCATTGGGGAGGCTTGACAGGTTACTAAGTTAGCAATTGTTTCCCGAATTCGTCGGAAATCGGGAGTTTCCTTTGCGATGCGTGTATGTGGTCGCACGGTCGCCAAACTGTCCATTTTTTCCGAAAACTATTTCTATTAATATAACACGATTTGTATTCATTTATATTTAAAGAAGTATCCTCCCTTATTTTCATGAGTTTTGCTCAGTAAGCATTGCTCAGTGAGTACCATTCAGTGAGCACTTCTCGCGGTGAGTGTTGTTCAGAGAGCACTTCTCACAGAAAGCTTTGTTCAGTAACACTACTCACAATGAGTATTGTTTAGTGAGCACTTCTCACAGTGAGTGTTGTTCAGAGAGCACTTCTCACGGAAAGCTTTGTTCAGTAACACTACTCACAATGAGCACTTCTCACGGTGAGCATTGTTTAGTGAGCACTTCTCACGGTGAGCACTTCTCACGGTGAGCATTGTTCAGTGAGCACTTCTCACGGCGAGCATTGTTCAGTGAGCACTTCTCACGGCGAGCATTGTTCAGTGATCACTTCTCACGGCGAGCATTGTTCAGTGATCACTTCTCACGGTGAGCATTGTTCAGTGATCACTTCTCACGGTGAGCATTGTTCAGTGATCACTTCACATGGTGAGCATTGTTTAGTGAGCACTTCACTACAGTGAGCATTGTTTAGTGAGCACTACTCACAGTGAGCATTGTTTAGTGAGCACTTCTCACAGTGAGCATTGTTCAGTGAGCACTTCACAAAGTGAGCATTGTTCAGTGAGGACTGCTCACAGTGAGCATTGTTTAGTGAGCACTTCTCACAGTGAGCATTGTTCAGTGAGCACTTCACAAAGTGAGCATTGTTCAGTGAGGACTACTCACAGAGAGCATTGTTTAGTGAGCACTCTCACAGTAGCATTTTCTGGCCTTCACAAAGTGAGCATTGTTCAGTGAGGACTACTCACAGAGAGCATTGTTCAGTGAGCACTTCTCACAGTGAGCATTGTTCAGTGAACAACTCACAAAGTGAGCATTGGTCAGTGAGGATTACTCACAGTGAGCATTGTTTAGTGAGCACTTCTCACAGTGAGCATTGTTCAGTGAGCACTTCTCACAGTGAGCGTTGTTCAGTGAGCACTTTCGAAATATTTTGGAACTTCAAATTATATCTTAATTTTACGTGACAAATTTGAGATATTTTGGTACTGTGACTTAACTCTTGCACAACGAAAACTTCGCGATTTGTGAGCAGACAAACTTATTCAATATTTCATATCGTTCTACTTCAGCGAGCGTGGAAAATTTAGGCATTTTAAAGCCATTTTTGGTATATTTTGCGAGAACAAATTGGTACAATCTGGATCTATTGCCTGTGACTCTCACTCCCTTCACCCTTTCATTTTTATTGCATTTTCGGGACATTTAAGTTTTTGATCTTTGCGTGCAATGTATACGCGTGTGCGTAAAGGTAGTTACATGCCTGGAAGAGGGACGAGCAGACACTGCTCAACAGCATTCCCTAGGTAACTGTACCAGTACAGATCTTCTAGACAGTATTGGATGACACGAGTCACCTGAACAGCATACTCATAGCAGATGTTACAAGTCTATATGGGTGTGACTCATATTTCGACATAGCCACACTGCATGCTTGGTGCAAACTGTGCGATATTCCGATACACAGCAAATTTGTGTTGGTGATTCACTTTCGATGACCTGCAACAAGAACAAGCAAAAGACACAGACTTCACCATTATCCTTGCTTGGTTAAAAGACAAGAAAGAGCCGGAAGAGGGATGATTCTATTCCTGGCCAGAAGTCTTTTCCTACTGATAGATGGAGTTTTATTCAAGAAAAATCTAGAAGCCGAAGGTCTCCAGCTAGTTGTACTAGATACTTTAAAGGTATGTGCACTACTTTGGCACCAGGATATACCTTCATCAGATCACCAGGGAGTAGCTCGAACCAAAGTCGAATCGAAGGAAAAGTTCTTCTGAGTCAGCCTTTCTAGAGATGTTGAGTCTTATGTGATATCATGTGTTGTGTGTAATCAGGATAAGAAGAAAGGCAGATACGTTTCAACTTTTCATCTCTGTGGTTTTTACTTTGGCCATTCCCTTTTCTCCATTATTGTTTCGAGATTCCAACATTGTGGTTTCAACATTTCACCACCACAGTTTAAGACAATGCAAGACCCGTATGCAGACTTAGAAGATGTAAAGTCAAGGTCATAGATG
Source organism: Saxidomus purpurata (assembly GCA_022818135.1). Classification (NCBI taxonomy): domain Eukaryota; kingdom Metazoa; phylum Mollusca; class Bivalvia; order Venerida; family Veneridae; genus Saxidomus; species Saxidomus purpurata. The sequence continues at coordinate 11,183,080 of JAFMSR010000016.1, forward strand.
TGGTTAAAATCTGGAGGGTGGCACATACCCTAGTATTTCGCAACTGACATCTTAACTTTCCAAGGAACAATCCTTTAATTTATACAGTGGTTTGGGATCTGCCATTAGAAGCTAATTTGTTGATGTACATTGCACGACAAGCATATTGGTGATGGTAAAGACTCACTCTGAGCACTATATGCTCAGAGTGGGACGAAATATACTATAATAATTAATATTATTGCTCCAGGCTCTGAGCTAACAAGACAACAAAAATAAGTTCAAATAATTTTATTACTACAATGTACGTAAAAATAACAAGAAGACACAGAAAAACAATTTAATCTTGGTAGTATTAATTTAGAACAAAAACAAGAAACGCGGCAATGCCACCAGCAGGTTTAAACTGCGCCTGTAGAAATTGTAGAATTAAAAAAAACAGTCACCTTGACCCCAAATTTTTTTGTTTGCTTAAAACAATTTAAAAACAAAAAAAACACTAAAAAGTAGCAGTGACCTTGACCCTAGTGACCCCAAGCTTCCTCTCCATACAAGCTACCTTAACACCAAATTTCCTTACAATTGGTCACTCCTAACTCAAGTTATTGAGCCGAAACCATTTTTCTATTTTTAGTTACAGTGACCTTGATCTTGGCCCGTGACCCAAAATGCAATCCCAAGCTGCGTCTCCACACAGTCATGCTGCCTACACACTTAGTTTCATTGCAATTTGTCACTCTTTACTGGAGTTATTGAGTGGAAACCGTTTTTCTATTTTAATAACAGTGACTTTGTCCTTGACCCTAGTGACCCCAAATGCAAAACTGTGACTCCACGCAAGCTACCTACACACCAAGTTTCATTGCAATCGGTTACTCCTTACTAAAGTTATTGAACGGAAACCAATGTATGATGCCCGCCGAACATACAACATTGCCATTCTAATAAGCATTTAAAAAAAAAAACCTGCTTAAAAAAAAAAATATATACTTTAAGTAACAGTGACCTTAACCTTAGTGTCCATAAAACCATTGCTTCCTCTCCACGCAAGCTACCTTTACACCAACTTTTACTCCTAACTCAAGTTATTGAGTGGAAACCATATTCCTATTTTCAGTAACAGTGACCTTGACCTTTATTCTAGTGACCCCAAATGCTATCCCAAGCTTCCTCTTCAAGCTACCTACACACCGAGTTTCATTGCAATTGGTCACTCTTAACTTGAGTGACCGTAGTGATCCCAAATGAAATCCCAAGCTTTGTCTCCACGCAAGCTACCTACACACCAAGTTTTGTTGCAATTGGTCACCCCTAACTAAAGTTATTGAGTGGAAACCAATGTTTGACGCCATCCTGCCCACCTGCCTGTCTGCCAAACATACAACATCGGCATTCTAATAAGCAAATTTTTTTTTTAAAAACCTGCTTAAAAATGCACAAAACATCCCTTTGAGGGAATAATAAGCCACAAAATACACTGACATACATAAAAATCTTAAACAGAATTCACATTGTATTATATAAAAGTACATGTATATACAGTCATGTTCTTACTTTATTTTATTTATGCTGTAGCAAAAAGTCAAATCCTATTGAATAAAAAGACCAATTAAGTAATTTAGTGGTAAAATGACCCCTTAAAGCCAAATATTGCACTTACTTTTAGTCATGACACCTTGATGGTCCAATATTACTCACCAAAGTTCCTCTTTTCTTTATCATATTGTGAAGGTCAAGTTAAACAGACTTTAGTTCACCTCACTCACACATCCAACAAAGAAACTTTATTTTTAGTAACGGTGACCTTGATCAGAGCATTGGATTTCTTGATAACATGTGCAACTTGCCCTCATGCTGACCCGTTTTGAAAAGTTTCCCTGAAATATTTTCATCCAATAATGAACACAATGGAATTCTATTTATAGTTATCTTGACCTTGATCTGATTGAGATTTCCTAACAATATGCAAAACACGATTTTGTGCTTGATCCTGTCTGCCAAGTTTCATTTCAATCTGGGAATCATGAGAAAAGCATTGACCAGAACATTCTATTTTTAGAACCTATGACCTTGAAATTGACCTCAGCACAACCATAACCAAGCTTTTATTGGAATACACATTCTGCAAAAGTCTCTTTAACATAGACGAAGAACAATAGCGCTTCCAATTAAAATGGCGGGAAACACTAATTTGTAATAAATGAAGCGTATAATTCAAGACCGCAAGGCCTGATTTGGCCTTCAAGCCTATAAATTATCATGATTAAGAACTCACTGAGAAGAAATGAAGGTGGTAGGATTAAACAGAAAGATATATGACATTTTTGATAAATCGATGCAAATCTAGTCCAATCACGTCCAAAAGATTTTTTAGGCAAACACATACTTTGTAAATATAATTAATCAAGGCCACTAGATCCAATTAAGCACATAAGCTTGACTGAGATCTTACACATGTTACAGTATTGTAACCTGATAAATTATGGGAACTAGAGAAATATGGAAGTGCTAGAGTGTAAACATTGATGAATATGGCATTTATGAATAAACCAAGGGCCATTATTTATGGTGGGCTTCGGTCCATGATTTAGAGTGAGAGTCTGTAGGTATATAAATTGTGTCTATATTTAAGAAAGATTTCATCAGAAATGTTGATGCTACAGTGGCAGCCTAAGTGAGTGAGTGAGTGAGTTAAACTAACCATGGCTGCAAATTAAACCATGGCAGCAAACTAAACCATGGCAGCAAACTAAACCATGGACAAGAGATGACAGACATTATATCCATCACAACAGCTCATAATGAACACTGTGTTCAAATGAGCTCAAAATTTTAAAGGCGGTCGTTTTAACTTGAAAAAAAATCTACAGCAACAATATTATTTACACATATTTACAGACAATCATACAATTAAGCAGTACTTTACTGAAGCAGAAATTTAGAACTTTAAGAGAGTGATAACCTATGGTGTACTTTTGTATTGAAAGACCTTTGAGGAGGTTATTAAAGTTCCATGATCATTTTATACTCGATGATGGAGTAATGAACTTATGGACAGAATCATGACAGACATGTGTCCCACTTACCTAAAACCAATACTACTGTATACCTTTCTTTTATATTAATGTCGCTTCTACATGAAAAAGCATTCTTAGAGAGCATTTCTTATCTTTTTGTAAAATCAACATGAAAAAAAAATATATACATGTACAATCTATGTGTTCATACTATGTAATTTTTTTTTTCCAAAAGCATTATTAGGAATGTTTTTGTACATATAACAGTCATCTTCCCCCCTTAAGATATCTTGCTTGGTAATTTATTTCAGTGTGACATGTAATTTAACATCCAAATGGATCATGGGACTCTAAGTCACTGAAATGATGTTTACAAGGTCGACATCATCAAAGCTGAATCCGGGATTCCAATTACATACAAGCTTCTTAACAGAAAAGACTAGCATCTTTAATCTTCTCCATGTTAGCAGAAAACAAGAGAGTGTATAAACTTTTACTCTGAAATGGTATCAATTTGAAATGGTATCAATTTTAGAGTGTAGGGTACAAACTGACTCGTAACATTTCTTTCCAACTCTTGTTTTTTGCTAACAAGCAAAAACATCTTACACGAATGACTTGGAATGTTGGACTTACTGAATAAAATATACAGAGATCAAAATTGCTTTAAATAGTTTTGGGAAATTCCCAAATTTTAATGCTTTGAATAGTTTGGGAAATTCCCAAGTTTGAAGCGAAATTCCCAAATTTTAATGCTTTAAATAGTTTGGGAAATTCCCAAATTTGTAGGGAAATTCCCAAATTTTAATGTTTTAAATAGTTTTGGGAAATTCCAAAATTTTACAGAGACCATAACTTGGGGCAAGCTGACATGCCAAACAGCATAGTTATACGGAAGCCTACCTATTATAAATAATCAGCAGCAATGAAGCAGAGCTAAAGATGACTTATTTGCAGTTAGTCCATAAATAATCTGGTAGATAACAAGACTTAGAACAAGGCTAATTATATGCTTGAAAATTAATAAACAAAATTTGATTTTTCGCTTTAAATAAACATATTTAAACGACTAGGCCCAATTAAATGCATTTAGTTTGCATAAACGAAATTTGATTAGGCAATATTTTAACACTGTAACACTTTTGACCAACACTTTTGATCTTCACAGTAACATTGTTAAACTATGAATGAGGGACGTAACATTCTTGACTAAAAGTGATTTACCCTGCTCTTAAAGGGGGGGGGGGGGGGGGGAGGGGGGGGGGGGGGGGGGGGGGGGGGGGGGGGGGGTTTTTTTTTTTTAAAAAAAAGGGGAGGGGGGGGGAAAAAGGGGGGGGGGGGGAAAGGGGGGGGGGGGGGGTTTTTTTTTTTTTGTAAATTTTTTTTTTTTTTTTTTTTTTTTTTTTTTTTTTTTTTTTTTATTTTTTTTTTTTTTTTTTTAAAAAAAAAAAATTTTTTTTTAATTTTTTTTTTTTTTTTTTTTTTTTTTTTTTTTTTTTTTTAAAAAAAATTTTTTTTTTTTTTTTTTTAATTTTTTTTTTTTTTTTTTTTTTTTTTTTTTTTTTAAAAAAAAAATTTTTTTTTTTTTTTTTTTTTTTTTTTTTTTTTTTTTTTTTTTTTTATTTTTTTTTTTTTTTTTTTTTTTTTTTTAAAAATTTTTTTTTTTTTTTTTTAAAAAAAAAAAAAAAAAAAAAAAAAAGGTAAAAATTAAAAAAAAAAAGAGGGAAAAAAAAAAAAAAAAAAAAAAAAAATTAAAAAAAAAAAAAAAAAAAAAAAAAAAAAAATAATTTTTTTAAAATTTTTTAAAAAAAAAAAAAAATAAAAAAAAACGGGTTGGGAAACAGAAATTAATATTTTTTTTTTTTTTTTTTTTTTTTTTTTTTTTTTTTTTTTTTTTTTTTTTTTTTTTTTTTTTTTTTTTTTTTTTTTTTTTTTTTTTTTTTTTTTTTTTTTTTTTTTTTTTTTTTTTTTTTTTTTTTTTTTTTTTTTTTTTTTTTTTTTTTTTTTTTTTTGTTTTTTTTTTTTTTTTTTTTTTTTTTTTTTTTTTTTTTACATGTAACACAGTTTTCATTTACAGGGACATTTTGTATCACAAGGAACAAGGGTATTAATTGTATGTAATGAAAATTTCTGGCAATACATTCAATTAGCCTACAAAGAAATCAGACCTGTTAGGCAATTGTGTGTGTTTGCTACAGAATTTCATTTTAAACAATAATAAGATCTGCTGACTGCACCGGGGAACTGTATCACAGTCTGGGTTTAGATATATCTTCAACATTCTTTTATACTAGTTAAGTAATCTAACTATCACAAATTAGCATCAATATCTGTCTTGTGTATCAATAAATTTTGTTCTACAAGAATCATTCTGAATGACCCTGATTCTTCTTTTAATCTCATATTATTGAGCAGTTAATAGAGCCCCCCCCCCCTTCTTTCCCCCGGTTTTTTTTGGGGGGGGGTTTTTTTTTTTCAAAAACTCAGTTTTTAAATTAACGGATTTTATCTTAATTTTCTGTAACAAATTTTTGCAAATGAAGCATGATTATTAACTTCACAATTTCATCAAACTTGCTAAAATATCAAACCTGAAACAAGGAAAATAGGCTAGGTTTGAAGCCAATCAGGCTTCAAAACACCTATAGCTCGCCTTTAAAGATCAACAGTGGATTCAATCGAATAAATAAGAAAATTGCAAAATAAACAAGTTTCGAATATAAAAACTTTTACAGTAGTAGATCTACTTTGTATTCTGTTTAGGATTTGATGAATTTTTACATCCCCTTATTGGTGTTCCAAGGTACATCCCGACCGCTGTGGTTTAACCATTCATAAATCAACGCAAACAAACAACTAAGTGAGCTGAGTGTTCTAGGAATACACCTATTACTTTAAGCAAATTTTCAATCTTAAACCCTGGAATAATGTATTGAAGGCCAACATGGTGACTTCTTCTATGACGAACATCTATGATGTACATTATACATACATTAAGTACATTATCACTATATAAATAAAGTAAATCATTAAATGATTTACAAAGATAGCTATCTTACAAGTTCATTTTCTATTTATGTTAAGATATGGATAGAAACTGATATTGACTAACTGTAAAACATAAAAAAATACTGTCAAGATATGATTGCTTCTGTTCTGTTCTGTTATATTCCTTAACGCAGGCTTAAAAAATATTAGAAAAAAATATTGCATAATCTATTGAAAATTTATTGCAATTAGTGACACCTAAGCATGGACCAATATACACATGGATTTTCAAATACATCATATCCAGTTCTTGCGTGCTATGTGATTTTTGCAAGATTCCATCCCTTCGTCCATACTGAATTGAATCAAAGTGTATTAATTAATAAAATTAATTCTAACATGACTCACGATTTTGTCTCTATATACAAAGAGTAGAAAAATTATGTTATATTAAACCATAAACAACGCGGGAACCGATGTGCTGTAAACATGACGTCATATAGCGCCGCATGACGTTAAATGAGCGTTCGCGTAGAAAATAAAGCTTTGCATTTATTCACTTTTTGTAATATCTGGTCATGTTATAATCGAAATAACATCCTTTTCAGCGTTGTTATCGTCTAATAAACAATAATTTGTCGTACTGATGTGCAGTTATAAACCACTCAGGCCTTCGGCCTTCGTGGCTAATTACTGCATATCAGTACTCCAAATCATTGTTTATTAAACGACTAACACCACTGGAACGGACGTTATTTCTTAAATACATAATAAAAAGATACATAAAAAGAAAAAAATTAAGCAGCAAAACTACAGATTAAATCTAATTTAATGTCTGATATCTTCCCTTGCTTAAAGTCCATCGAGACTGTTGGAACACGCTGAATATAGCAAATAGCCGAGTGCTCGCCGGTGATCATAGGAGGATAAATTCTTTTACGTTATCGTTTTATTGATTTTAGAAAGTTGCCAATCCATGTGTATATATGTACGTGGCTACAGTAACAAGCTATCTATGAAAATAAAACACATATTGCAGCTAAAAAATATAATGTCAGTGCCTTCAGTAATAATTTATAAAACAAAAACACTAACTGCAGATACTCACAGAACAACAGCTGAGCAAAACAGAAGAGATATGGCACAACTAAATAGTCTACTCAATGGCACAAAAAGAAAACTTCTCTACAATTTATAGATAACAGAATTTAGCTATGGCAGAAAATGTAAAAAAAATGTTTAAAAAAATGAGAGCAATAAACTAAGACTGTTGTTACTTGGCCCCTAAACAGATTCTAGTAAATAAAAAACAAACAACAAAAAACAGAAATGAAAAAGGATCAGTAAAATATCTTAAAGCTAAGCAACTTGTCCAATTTTGCAAGCATTTTACTTGACAAAGGGTATGACATTGTGATTGGTCAGTGCAGAAGCTGACTTCTCTTCTAGCCAATCAGTATTTTTTCCATTTAAACAAAGTTTTAGTAAGTAAATATTTTTGAACACTTCTATGCTGAAGTTATCTGATTCAGTAGCTTTAATAAAAAATCTGTCCTAACGACAAATTTTATTATTACATGCCCTCACGCCTCACTGTCTGACGGGTTCTGTGCTCTGAAACTTTTTTTATACAATTTGTTGAAAAACACTATTTATCTATAACACATGGCCCCTTGGTACTTACGTATCATATTATAACATAATTTTTCTATCATCTAACAAACAAATGAATCTAGATGTAAATATAAATTCATCCTGTATTAGCTGTAAAATATTCTAGTTAAAATCATTTACAAATATACGCATTACTTAAAAAGAGAAAAAGGAATTGTCTGTCCATTGTTACATTAAATGAAAATTGTCCAAAACTAATATGGAATAGTAAAAATTCACGAAATAAACTTGATGCGAAAACTGACAATGATGAATTAAAAACCTAACAAGACGATCAACGACATGAAATGAGATTTTGTAAATCTAGATGGAACTGATGAACACAACAAATCATTTCACAGTTAGATGACAGTGTAATTAATAACAAACAGTGTAATAGATAGAAAATATTTCACAACTAGAGGTGGGTACAGTATAATAATGCCAGTTCATTCACACAACACACTTCGGATATAAATACAAGGCTATCACTATATAACTGAATTTTAAAGTACCCTACAGTGAGGAAACACACAAACAAGGTAGAGTACAACATACTAAATGACATAATTGTATATATAAAGAATCATGTACAAGCACAAATAACAGTGGGGATTACAAGGTGATAACTGGGAAAACAAAGCAACAATGTATAAGCAGATCTCTACCGCTGTGTATATAGTATAAAGTAATGTTTCAAAAAAATGAGTAAATGACTCCAAAACTTACAGTAGCTAATTTGTTTATCTTCAAGCCACATTTTTTCTCTTGTGATATATACAGAAGATGAATCGGTCTTGCATATATGTCTTGCATACTTTTTATAAAAGCATTAGTTAATTCCGATTAATTTATCATATTCTGCAACCAATTTGATAATTTTTCAATGTGCAAAACATTCAAATCAAAACATTTTAAGTTTAAACAATATAGGTCACTATATATTGTAACAGTAAATTTGTGACAGTAAATGTTGAAAAATTATTGTCTCCAGTGTTTATGCAATTGATGTGTTACCAAAGAAAATGACACAAATTATTCATAGTCAGCTCAAAGGCTAACTCGGGGCTTTTGTAACTTTATTGTACACTTACTGACGGAAAATATAACGTGTCTTATATATATCTTCACAGTTAAATTCAATAAATATATAAAAAGGCCCCTTGGAAAAAAAGGTAGAGAAAGGAACCTGGCTGACATAAGCCTGAAAAAAAGACCCCAGATACCTGATACGACAATGATGCCACAGCTAAACCTAGCCTCTTATTTTCTTCTACAAACTTTGTTCATTTTTCTTCTATCTATCTCACTTCTTTATATTTTTCTATCTCACTGTCAGCTTTTTTTTTTATTTGCTTTAGTGTCAATCTCCTTTTATCTATCGCACTTTCATTTTGCGTTCTATCTATAACTTTCATTTTTTGCTGTCGACCATATCTCACATTTTTTCTGATTATTATTTTTATTAATTAACTTTCTTGATGTGAAGTAAAAATACTACCAAAATCTTTAACATGGAAGTTCAACTAAGGGTCAAGAACTGTAGCATCATCGTTTTAAAACTTTATACAATTTTAGGCCAATTTTATACTTGGTTTTGGTTTTCTAATATATTAGTAGAGGACTTTTCCTACTGTATTGAAAGAGCATATAACATCAGCTCTGACCTATATTTTACAAAATAAACTTAAAATAATACTTATTATAATCCCTACTTTCTACACTTTTAACTAGTATATGGAGTTGAACAGCGGAAAAAAAAAAATAAAAAAAAAATGTCAGTTCATAATGTCATTGTTTTCTACCTTTTCAAAAAATAGTAAAAGCAGTCGCATAAACCAAGAGAAAAATATAAAAACTCTGGCCTTACCATAGAGAGATCCAAGATGTGTCTGATTACAAGACAAAGATTTACAACTTTTGGAAAATACTGCAATAAAATTAAAAGAGGTGTTAATAAACAACACATTATTAAAACCAGAAACCATCAAACAACCTTTCTGACAAACCAATGGTGAAAAGTAACATTTAGAGGTAAACAAGGTTTTCCTTTTGGGCCTGGACCTAGTTTTTGACCCCAGATGACCCATATGAACTTGAGCTGAAACATCTTACAACCTTTCTGACAAATTCCAGGATATTTGGGCTGAAAAGTTCCTCTAGAGTGTAAAAGGTTTCCATATTTGGGCCCCCCAGGCTTAAATAACAACCAAACAACCCGCAAGCAGGATATTTACTGAACAGTAGCCTCTAGAGCCTTACATTTTTTTGGGTCAGTGACCTAGTTTTCATCCGATGACCCATATTCGAACTTCGTCCGGTAATTACTGGGGCAAACATCCTACCAAGTTTAAATTGAGGAAAAGATGTGACCACTAGGTGTTAACTAATGGACGGACGACGGAGCCAGACGACTGCGACTCATTCATCGATCCTAATAGCTCACCCTGAGCCAGCTCAGGTGAGCAAAAAATTCATGTCAACATTTTCATGCAACAAAATTAATGTTTCATTCTACACTGAAGATTTACCATGCAAACTTATTTCTGCTTAAATCCTCCCAATTTTTCCTCACAACAGAAGGGAAGTTGCGGCTGGATTCTTCTGAAAAACTTGAAACTTGCAACCTCTGCAACAGGCATCCAAACCACTGCTCCTCCCTGTCAATTTTTCACACTACTCATGTCAAATTTGTTACATTCACGATTCTGTTTTCTAAAATTTACCATTCCATCTTCCTAAGGCATTACAATTTCATTCAGTATAAACATCCAAACGATTATCTTTTTCCAAGTATTCAAGTTTCTAAATTCTACCAGAGATTGTAAACATCGCCGGTCAAATTTTCCTTATATTCGATTGTTGCTTAGCAATAAGACATTATATAGACTGTGACTGAAGACAGTAAGGCAATACTATTTTGCTGCTGTTGATCAAGAACTACCACTTACTATCTAAAAAACAACCGTCATATCTCGTACTTTTAACTCGATGATAAACCCTTTAATAGTATATAGTATTTAACATGTTTCACAGTCAACTTTTTTCACATAATTATTTAGAACAAGAGATGTCCCTCACAAGTGACAAATGCCCTCGAAAGAGGTGTCTCACAGTCTATGCTCAATAAATGTGCTATGTAATTCTAAAATCATTCCATGCATGACAGAGTTACGATGTATACAGTATTCCATTGCTTTTAAACACTAATTGTGACCTTGACCATTGAGGTAGAGACATGGGTCTTGCACGCGACACATGGACTTGATGTGCTGAACATTTGTGCCAAGTTATTTTAAACTATTTCAATGCATGACAAAGAAACAGTTCAGACATGAATGTGTGCATATATAGAGGATTCCATTACTTTCAAACTGTAAGTGTGACCTTGACCTTTGAGGTAGGGATGTGGGTCTTGCAATCGACATGTTGTCTTGATGTGCTAGACATTTGTGCCAAGTTATTTTAAAATCCTTCAATGCATGACAAAGTTACAGTCCGGACGCGAATGTGTAAGGGGGGACGCACAGACGGACGGACAGACGGTGCGATTTTAATATGCCACCCTTCAACCTGATATAAACTGTGATCAGTTGTCATTCTGCTAAAGGATTTTCTGTCTCTGTGTCTCATTGCCCCTGAAAATATTGATAAAGATACAATTTGAAAAGTCTTCAAAAACAAAACTTCACAGCTAGAAATGATACCCCTTTTGTAGTGTCGCTCTTTTTTAAAAATTCGTATTTCATGGAACAATTATCTGGCATGAGATTAAAGTTTTTTTTATAAAATAAATCTGCACACCAGAACAAATATGTACATTTGTATTTTCTTTTTTATTCATATTAGTTCACTAAAGACAAATAAGAAAGACAAAGGCATATTATAACAAGAGTGCCAAGCTGCCACAAAATATGCCTGTCAAAAGTTGGATGAAGATTGAGTGGTAATTAAAATAACTGTTTGTTTAAATTGTTACGATTCATGTTGGGAGAAATTATTTGTGAAATTTTAGCAATTAATGAGCCTTAACATTTGGTAAAAACATTTCAGCTATTAAAGGGCAATAACTCCAGAGTGACTGCAGCTGTGTAGCTGGTTGTTAAAACTTGGCCAGGATATTGTGCCCATAAACAATCTGGTCAAGTTCAGTGAAGACTTCATGAAAATTGTTGGAGTTTAAGAGCAGACAAGGCTAATTTAATCAATTTTGGATATTTCAAGGGCAGTAATCCAGAAGTGCCTGAGGCAATTTGGCTGGGTACAGAATTTGGCTGAGATATCATGCCAACAAACATTTTGACCATGGTTGATGAAGATCGGATGTTAACTGTTGGACTTAGAGAGAGGACAAGGCTATTTTTTAAAATCAATTTTGAATGATTCAAGGGCCATAATCCATAAGTGTCCAGGGCAATTTTGCTGGTTATCAAACTTGGCTGAGATATCATGCTCACAAACAGAGGTCAATGTTTGTTAATGCCACCACCAGCTGCCCACCACTGCAGGTGTTCCCATAATACATCCTGTCTATGTAAGGGCGTATAAAAAGGATTACCCGAACATGTTTGATTTGCAAGGACTTATCTATTGTGATGACTGTATAGTGTCTGGTCACTTGCAAAGGTCCACCTCTTGTGTGACCAAAAATTACAACAATCTCAAACAAGAGGGCCATAATGGCCCTATACTGCTCTTTAAATAAACTTGGTAGGGATCCATTAGACAATGCTACAGACAAAATATCTAAGCTCTGGGACTTGCAGTTTTAGACAAGAAGACTTTGGAAAATCTCCCTTTATAATTCTGTAAAACAAGCCCCGCCCCGTGGCAGCCATCTTTTTTGATGATTATAATTTTTGAAGGGGTTACCAAAGGAAGATTTCTGTGAAATTGTTTCAAAATCAAACCAGTGGTTTTAGAGGAGATTTTTAATGTTTTCCATAAAGTCATAAAGGAAAAACAAGCCCTGTCCGCTGCCATGCTTTTTGACAAATAAAAATTAGTTGAAGGAATTTGGTAGCGGGTCACCCAAAGGACATTTCAGTACAATTGTTTCAAAATCAGACATATGGTTTCAGACAAGAAGATTTTTGAAGTTTTTCCTTTTGGTTGTACAAAAGTTTTGTATGGATCCACTTTCTTTAAAGGAATTTTGAATTTAGTAGAGGGCTTTTAATCGATCAGAATAATTTGAAAGAATTTGGTACAGCGTCATCCAAGGAACTTGTGAGCCAAATCACTTTCAAACCAGGCCAGTGGTTTTTGGCAAGAAGACTTTTTTAGTTTTCACTATATATATATACACAAAGAAAACTTGGCCTACCCCCTGGCCGCCATGATTTTTATTGGATCAAAATAATTTAAAGGAATTTAATAGAGGGTAAGTCAAGAAACATTTGTGCTGAATTTCTCTGAAGTTGGGCCAGTGGTTTCTGACAAGAAGACTTTAAAGTTTTTTCCTTTTGGTTACCTTGTCAACCATAATTTTGCATGGATCAAATTGATTCAAAGGAATCTGATAGAGGACCACGCAAGCATTATTGCTCAGGTGAGCTAACAAGAGCTGTCAGTAGGTCAGCGCTCGACTTTTAAGTGCTTGTCTATAAAACAAAACTTTGACAGTTAAGGGCACACAAGACTTTAACTAGGAATTTCTAAGTACAAATCAAGAAACATTTTCACAGAGTTATCTTCTCTTGCTTACAGATAGGTCTCATGATGATACATAAGTACTCCAACTTTCAAAGTAATATCTCAAATGGTTAAGTCAACAAGTGGACAAGAATGAAAATTTTAACTGAGTTTCTAAGTCAAAAAGGGCCATAATTCAAATAAAATCATTGACAGAATTACCTTCTCCTGCCCTTGTTTTGAGATCATCATGGTAAACAAGTATTCTTACTTTCAAATTAATATCTCAAACAGTTTAGTCAAAAAGTGGACTGGTACGAAAAACTTAACCAAGATTCTCAGTCGATAAAGGGCCTTAATTTTTAAAACAAATCCCTGACAGAGTTACCTTCTCCTGTCTACAGATGGGGGTAATGATGCAAACAAGCATTCAAAGTTTCAAAGCAATATCTCAAAGGGTTAAGGCAATAAGTGGATTTTACCCATATTCAATGTATTTTCTAAGTAGAAAGGGGCATAATTCTGTCAAAAACCTTGACAGAGTTATGTACTCTTGTCTGTTGATGTAAGTCATGATGGTTAACAAGTATGGTTAGTTTCAAAGCAATACCTCCTATGGTTTTGAAATAAAGTTAGGTGGTACCAAAAACTTAACCAAGGTGTGACACCAAGGCCAACGCCGGGGTGAGTAGGATAGCTCCCCTTTTCTTCGAAAAGTCGAGCTAAAACCAAGACCCTGCAGACCCAACTGTGAGCTAGCACTATGCAGTCATTCGGAGAGAGGGACCATATTTCAAATATAATGAAGTTATTTTACGAAATGTTCAGGATGATTTGAATATTTTCACACAGAAAATAAGCAAATTTAAACTGTAATCATACATTTTCTTGAAGAGGTTCCCTCTGTTCTAGGTTGATAGCCTCAGCTGTCTCATTTGCATCATGTGGATCATCAATGTTAGATCTTGATGCTGAATAGTGATAAACATAATACAGTTTATTATTGTGTAACTTGAAGCACCAAACAAGAGGGCCATGATGACCCTATATGGCTCACCTGAGTCAAGTGCATTTGCCTGGTGGGTGTGGCCAATTTTGACAACAAAGTCACTATTTTATATGCTTTCCCTATGTTTCCTATATATTTGGAGCATTTCCTTGCTGCAAGATTTAACTAGCACTTCTTTAACTAAACTGATGATGAAGTGACACTATACTAGCTGTTAATAAGGAACATTATTTTTAGTTCCAAAGATGATCTACAATTTCTCATGTCAGATTTGAACAAGAAACGACTTGAATACTAAAGAAAGGCATATGTCACCATTGTTTTAGAGTGAATAGAACATGATTCTATCATTATCCTATCAGTAAATTATTTCAACTATTATCAGTAAATTCAAAGTGATCCTGGGACTTTAAGTGAAACATTGTTAAAGCTTCACATGCATACCATGTGAGAAGTTAACATAGCTGTGACCCAAACACTGCATCTTAATTTAAGAAGTTTTGTGACTGTAAAAATGAATGAAATACAGTCGCAAAGCTATTTTTAACTTTCCTCACACCTTTCATTCATACTAGAATTGCATTTATCATTCTGCATGTATTATAAAACTGTATAATATTGTCATGTATGTATACAAATGTATCATGTAAATTTTGTTGAAACTTGAAGCACTAACTTCTTGTTTTTGGTTACATACATGTACATTATTCGCATGTCATCATCTATAATTCAAGTCAATTTACCACTTTTCCTGTCTTCCCCTCCCATGCCCAAACAGATCCAACATTTATAACACAAACAGATGCTCCCCAAAGCCTCCAGCTTTTAATGAGCAGCACAGGTTCTGTTCTTGCAATTGAAAACTTAACAAGTTTAAAATCATTTGCTTGAAAATTGTAATTGTAGGCAAGCAAAAATGAAAAATACTTAAAGGCATAATTCAATCATATGCCAAGATAAAGTTATAAATCTTGAACATTTCACTCCATTCAATATCCTTATATTTTGCTAAATGAACAGTAAATCTGTTGTACGATATTTGAGCTAATTGTTCCATACAAGCATAATTTTACAAGACGAAGGGAGATCATTCAGAAAGGGCATGGTAGAGTTAAGGTTATTAAGACCCTGAATATCTTCTATCGCTACAGCTAATATCAAGTAAATTTGTTTTATGGTTTTGGAATTATAATTCAGACAAGCATAATTTAATAGATTAAGGGAGATGGTTCTTAGTCATTGCACACCCTCTCAATGGGACAAGAAAAGGAAAATCAAGATATTGTGTTAAGGAAAACATAACCCAAGTCATATAAAATGTGGTATGTTGCCGATAACTTAGCAAAAGCTCATTTTTTGGTAAACTTACTATTTCCAGCCTGATTTCTCTTCCGTTTAATGCAACAATAGATTACTACAAAGACTAGTAGTAATATAAGAGCTACCGCTACTACTATTCCTGCAACTAGCCCACCATCAACACCTCCATCCTCTTCATCTGGAGGCTTTTCACCAGGACCTAAAAGATGCAAAAACAGCGTAAAAGATTTGAATTTTAATCCTATATCACTAGGAAACTGCTCTCTGGATTGCTCATGTACAAACCTCCCTAAAATGAGGGACACTGCTCGTCACTGGCCCAATACAGTAAACATCGTTCATAACGACTCCAGATACAGCAAACATACGGAAATAAGGAACAAATTTTCTCTGTCCAAGTTTTTTCTTTCTTTATTTTATATGAAAATGCTATATGGATATAACAAACTCCGAATATAAGGAACAAATTTAAACTAGAGGGTTGTTTTTTTACACAAAAACATATGAAGTCTCTTGCATACACAAGATTAACTGTGGACAGACAGATGACAAACAGGCGACAGACAGACTACGGATACCAGGCGATGACAATAACTCACCCTGAGCACGAGCTAAAAAGTGAACATCTATATACAACATATCACTTTATGTCGGTATTTTTCGTAGGTTTAAACAAGTGCCCAAGATTCACTGTGGTTTAGAAAAAATGGTTGTCTTTGTAATGAGAGAATGGGCAATGTTCAGCGGAAAAGAAATGAAAACAAACAGGATATTTCAAATTTCGCGATTTTAACTACTGTAAAACACTTTAATTTCGTGACACCGAAATTTCGCGATTTTTGTCTAATTTCGACGTTTTTAATAATTCGCGTATTTTTGAATTCGCGAAGTTCAACATCCTGAAAATTGAAAGTGACCTCTTCAAAACTTGGTTTTCAACTTAGTATACACTTGCGTCGTATAAATTAACCCAAAGCCGAAATTGCCGTTCCCTGTCAAAATGTTTAATTCTACTTGTATGTTTGTTGAATTAATCACTAGTACTACATATCACTCGCCTGACATGCACAAACTATAACAGGTTTGTAATTGACTGATTTAAGTTTAGGTAGCCAACAACCAAAGATGTGCAAACAAATTTAAATTCAATCGATTTACAAGTTATTGTCAAACAAACAAAGAGATGAGCTTGTAAAAACCTTATTGACACCTGTTATCCGTAATTGTTTTAACACGTCTGTGTTAATAGACGCTTAGACAATGATCAATTTACAACCTGCCATGTTGTTAATTTACGTTTTCGAACATGGGACTCACAAAACGAATTGGGAGTAAAGGGGGAAACATCTACCTTGCATACGTCAAGGTACGGTCAGTTAACTTCATAACATACAAAAGGTACGTTTGTAATTTCCACAAATTCGGATGAAATTTAATTCGGATTAGGAATTTTTCACGACATTCTTGAATTCGCGAGTTACTGAAATCGCGAATATTAGCGAAAATTAAACGATCGCGAATAAAACCTGTTTTACAGTAAATGAATCACAGTTGACTTCAGTCTTTACACATCGTTTGGCAGTACATGTATAATTGAATCATGCCTGCACTGAAGTTTTGTCTTGTATTGTTTGTAAGGTGCTTAATCATAGACATTTGAAATCAAATCTAAAATTATACATAATCAAAATCACAGAACTGCCAAATTACTCCACCAAACAATTTTTGATATATTTGCCAACAACTGATTCTGTCCTTGCGAGTTACGACCAATGCAGATCATGATCAGCCTGCAAATCTGTGAACTCTTATCATGATCTCCGCTGTAGCTATTCATTCAGTAAGTTTTCAGTGAACACCCCTTTGAATAACAAATAGCATCGTCCAACTGAAAGACGGGCAAGTCTATTTTAGAAATTCAGCAGAGTCAGGATGACACAAACAAATATTTACCAATTGTTATATTTCCAGACCAAGTGTTGTGTCCTCCTGTGATAATCAACATCACTGGTTCCGTACTGTTTAGGAATTCAGTTATGGATGTTGTTACGTTATCTTCTCTCTTAAGTGATGAGGATACAGTCCCAGTGCCTATCCACGTAATATTCACAGGCGTGTTTCCATACACACTGACCTTATGCTGGCAGGGGACCTTGTTGCAGTTTGTCACATTAAAGACTGAAATATGAAAATATTGGTATTTTAAATCATTAAAACACATGCATGTCATTAACAAACAGGTGGACTACAGTGTGTTGTAGCCAAAATTCTTCAACTGACCCAAATTTGCCTATACTAACATGATTCATTCTAATTGTCAAAATAGCAAAGAAGGAAATCAATTGTAATAAATATTGCAATAAATAACATATAGATGCGCGCACCAGTATGAGTCATAATTATATTGACATAACAAAAGGGCCATGATGGCCCTTTATCGCTCACCCGAGTACAACTGCTTTTAACAAAGTTGCTAGAAATCATTGAAACAACCTTTCTGACAAATTTCAAGGATATCTGGGCTGAAAATGTAACATCTAGTGTTAACAAGGTTTTTCCATATTTGGGCTCTGTGACCTAGTTTTTAACCCCAGATGACCTATATTCGAACTTGGGCTAGAAATCATCGAAACAACCTTTCTGACATATTTCCAGGATATTTGGGCTGAAAATGTAACATCTAGTGTTAACAAGGTTTTTCCATATTCAGGCTGTGTGACCTAGTTTTTGACCCCAGATGACCCATATTCGAACTTGAGCTAGAAATCATCTTAATCTTTGGGCTGAAAATGTTACCTCTAGAATGTTAACATGGTTTTTCCGTATTTGGGCTGTGTGACCTAGTTTTTGACCCCAGGTGACCCATATTAAAACTTGAGCTAGAAATCAACCAAACAACCTTTCTGACAAATTGCCAGGATATTTGGACTGAAACAGTAGCCTCTAGAGCCTTAACAAGATTTTTCTATTTTTGGGTCATGTGACCTAGTTTTTCATCCAAGATGACCCATATTCAAACTCATCCAAGTAATTACTGAGACAAACATCCTGACCAAGTTTCGTGACAATTGAGGCAAAAATGTGACCACTAGAGTGTTAACGAACTAAGTGTGGACGGAAGACGGACGACGGACATTCATCGATCCTAATAGCTCACCCTGAGCCAGCTCAGGTGAGCTAAAAAAGGACGTCAAATTGCACTGTATGACATACTAGTAAATGTCCACATAAAAGTCTAGTTATAAATGTGTTGGACCTTAGGCCCTTGTGGTTTATCACTGCACATCGGAAACATCAAATGGTTGTTTATTATAGGATGAACAATGCTTAAACTGATATTACTTCTTAAATATACAGTTCAACTAATACAGCATTAAAATGTTTTTTATTTCATATTAGAATAGAGTGGACTACTGTTACTTCGCCCAAGACCCTTTAAATACAACTTTTGATACAGTTTAAAAGAAAGTCTGACGAGAATTATTCATTTTATATGCCAGACTGTATTATTAACAGAATAAATCAAGCAGCACCCTGTCAACTGTTAGAAAAAAATGTCTAAATGTCTGTCCAAAACTTGTAAATGTGAAATTTGTACTCTTGAAAAGGAGCTAGTTCTAGGACGAATGCAAAAAAGATATTCTGGTCCACATCGCCTCCAGGTTAAATGGTAAGGAGTTCCCAAGTCAATTTCCCTAACCACTAAATGATTGAGGGGCATGGGTTCAAGCCCTGCTACCAACCATGTCCCTGTAAGTGAGAAAACTGGTAGTTTTTCATGGAGGAAAAGGGTCTATTCTAGTATTGGTCCTTCCCAGGAATGATGGTTTCAGAAACTGCCCGCCTGTAAATAACTGAAATACTGTTAAGACAGGTGTTAAGCGCTCAGAAAAAAAAGATTGGAATATGTCCAGGCTTAAACGATGCCTCACATTTTTCTTTAATTTCACTGAGTGACACATTTCTTTGTCAAGTGGTACGATCTATTGAAAATACGCAAGTAAAAATGCACAGTGTATCCAATGTTTTCAAGATGTCTGACTCAACAACTGTTCTGGCTAGTACCATTACTGTAATGCCAAATAAAATTTAATACCAAATCTGACAAAAAATAGGCTGTAAATAAACCACAAGCATACAGAATGTTTTTTCTGCATTGGTCTTGAAATCTGATACTGGTAATCAATAACCCTTTAATCTTGAGATTAATACAGTACTCTTTATAAAATGACTCTGGATATAACAAAATTCCGGATAAAAGAAACAAATTTTCTGGGCCTGAGTTTACTCCTTCTAAATATAATGACAATTCTGTATGGATATAACAAACTCTGGATATAAGGAACAAATTTAAAAGGTCCCAAGGAGTTTGTTATATACAGAGTTTACTGTATAATTTGTTGAGAAGGCTGAGGCCGGTATACAGCAACTTTCTGAGAAAGTACATGGTACGATTCCAGCCTCAGGAAATCCTCAAAATCCAATCTCGCAAACTGTCCATTTTCTTTAGCCCTAATTCCTGGGTTATATTTACGATAATGGCTTCGTCTGTATCTCACTAGAAGGATTATTACAGGAAAATAAGTGAATCACCTGAAAGTTTTTTCTGAAACACAGCTGCAGTTCCATGTTTTATTGCAGCTTCCATACTACTTTTGAAAGCTGTATCAGAAGTAATAGCGCATGTTATATTTCTAAATGCATCTTCTATCACTGAAATAAAAAGTAACAATATCAGTGTAAAACTGTGTTTTAAAGTCCAAGGATCACATTTACAAGGCGCTCTCACTTTTCAAGAAAGATGTCTTACTGACAGAAATGACCTTTATTTGTACCAAAAACATTCCTAACTTTGTTTTTTAAATCAATAAGTACATAATTATTAGAATCATATTGCAGTATTTGTTTCAATCATATTGCAAAAAACAAGAACGGCTTTCTGGCAATTCTTGTTCTTGAAGAAAAATTTTGAATATACAAGAGCTGTCCCTCACAAGTGACAAATGCCCTCGAAAGAGGTGTCTCACAGTCTGTGTCCTCTCCATGTGCTCAATAAATGTGCTATGTAATTTTAAAATCCTTCCATGCATGACAAAGTTACCATGCATTCAGTATTCCATTACTTTTAAACAGTAAGTGTGACCTTGACCTTTGAGGTAGGGAGATGGTTCTTGCACGCGACACATCAGCTTGATGTGCTGAACATTTGTGCCAAGTTATTTTTAAATCAATCAATGCATGTCAAAGTTATAGTCCAGACACAAATGTATGCATATATACAAGATTCCATTACCTAAAAACTCTAAGTGTGACCTTTACCTTTGAGGTAGCGATGTGGGTCTTGCACATGACACATCGTTTTGATATGCTAGACAGTTGTGCCAAGCTATTTTTAAATACTTCAATGCATGACAAATTTACATTCCAGACACAAATGTGTGCATATATGCATATATAGAGGAATCCATTACCTTCAAACTCAAAGTGTGACCTTGCATGACAAATTTACAGTCCGGACACGAATGTGTGCATATATGCATATATAGAAGATATATATAGAAGAATCCATTACCTTCAAACTCTAAGTGTGACCTTGATCTTTGAGGTATGGACGTGGGTCTTGCATGCGACACATCGTCTTGATATGCTAGACATTTACGCCAAGTAATTTTAAAATCCTTAAAGTGACATTATGCGCATTTTTTTCAAGTAAAAATCCAGCTGAATATGGTGTGTGTCCAAAGCGTAGAGGAAATAATACCAAAAAACACCAAACTATTCACGCTACCAGTATGAAATAATAACTTTCCAAATATTGATTTTCTAATCTGACTGGGAGAGTCAATTTAAGAAAAGAACAACTTCATGCAGGAGTTGCTTCCTTCCACTGCCGAAATCTCTACCAACATCAACAACGACACAATCAACTATCATTTTATCAGTCCGATTTTTTTATATCTAGAGCATCAACTTAAAATACTAATGCGGCATAATCATTTATTTAACACATTTAAATGAACAGCAACCAAAAATTGCTTTTATAAAACTGTCACCAAAAATACACTATGTGCAGTAAGATGCGCATAATGTCACTATAAATGCATCACAAAGTTACAGTCCGGACACGAATGTGTGCATATATAGAGGATTCCATTACCTTCAATCTTTAAGTGTGACCTTGACCTTTGAGGTTGGGACGTGGGTCTTGCATGCGACACGTTGTCTTGATGTACTTGACATTTGTGCCAAATTATTTTAAAATCCTTCGATGCAGGACAAAGTTACAGTCCGGACACGAATATGTAAGTGGGGACGCACAGACAGACCGACGGACAGTGCGATTTTAATATGCCACCCTTCGGGGGCATAAAAAGAAAGGCATATGTCAACACTGTTTTAGAGTGAATACATTTTAGAGTGAATACAACATGGTTCTATCATTATCCTATCAATAAATTTACATATCAGTAAATTCCCAAGGGATCCTGGGACTTTAACTAACATGATAAACTACAGAGTTATCACTGTTATATTTAAATACCCCTCAACACCCCCCCCCCACCCCCTCACAACAGAAATGATTTAGTTTGAAGGGGACATAATTTTGCAATGCCTTAAAGTTTCTGACAAGAAGATTCTTTAAGTTTTACTATAGATTATATTTCTATGTCAAACATATGACCCAGCTTCATGCAAGGAACATCCCTGCCAAGTTTCACCAACATTGCCTTAGTTTTTTTAAAAAGAGATGTCGAAGAACTGTGCCAGGTGTGCTAAATAGGGGAATGGCTGACCACATACAAGTGGACTGATTGACACAGTGATTCCAGAATATCCCCGCAAATGAAGGATAAAATATGTAAGTTATTCCAAAACTCCTTCAAAAACAGCACTCACCAAAAGCCATCTGGATTTACATGAATCCTCCCTATATGACACAAACATACATGTAACACAATATGACATAAATAGTTACACACAGAATAATCATGATCAGGCTTTAGAGAAATGAGAAAACAATATACCAGCTTTGTTGGATTTTAGGGGAAAGTCTCTGCCCACTAGATTCCCATTGACAAACCAACGAATGACAGGCTGGAAATCAAGGTCATTAACAACAAGGCAGGAAATTTCTGTGTGACTGTGTTCCTTGACAAAGTTTGTCTTGTTATCAGCTGTAAAAAAAGAATTTCAATTATTAGCTAGATTTAGAAATTCTATGTATAACAATTCAATACAACGCATAATAAATTAATAATATAGTGGTAATATGATACAATTCAAATACATAAAATGCTCCACAACATCAATATTTTAGCTCCCAAGTCCTGAACCTTTACCCAGCGGAAATCAAATGAGTCTTGTGACAAGTGCAGATCATGATCAGCCTGCATATCTGTACCTGACTTTTCCCCCAACACATGATTTAGAAACAGCAACTGCATTTCAAGTATCATTCATTCTCGACCATGACATTGCATAGTCATTTTTAGGGGTAATAGAACTTTAATTGAAAAATACATCTAAAACCCCAATACAAAGAACATTCAATTTTATTTGTACTTTTTTTCATAACTTTTAATTATTGTTTCAAGTCCCAGCCAACACTAGGATTTCTCCTCAGGTGAAACTGCCAAGACCCCTGACAGGTGCATGTTGAGGAGACAGATGTATCTATACAAGGGAATCCAGATACAATGTACCAGACCACAGCTGTTTACCAACAGACCCCTTGGTTCTTTTACATGCCCAGTGTATAGCACCAATACATTAGTCTACCCCTGGGTTTATAACCAGTTCATCTCATGAGGGGTTGGAAACACTGGAGTGTTTCTGAAATTTCCTGTGCCCAAGCCAGAATTCGAACTGGGGACCTCTGGATTGGCAGTCCAGAGTGTTAACCACTATGACTCAGATGCTTTTAATGCAGTAGCAAGTATTTAGACCTGTATGATGAAACTGTCTTCACCATTACACTCACTGTACATGTATCTGAAACATTTTAATTCATTAATATGAGCTACACTTTACCTTCTACAACATAGAGATGAGTTGTCACACTGACTTTTTGACCACCCGCTGGAATTACATGACATGTATACGTTCCTGCATCTTGTTTCCTCAAGCCATGTATGGTGTGGTGTATCTCAGTATGATTTTCTTTTATCCCATCTGAATAATCCTTTTGAACTATCTTCGTTCCATTATGTTCCAACTTAAACACAATTGGCTCATATTTCTCACTTGTGTAACCATGAGGAGACCTACACTTAAACTGTACTTCACCTCCTATTTTGATAACAGAGTCCTCAGGCGTTAATGACGCTCCAGTCTTATCTGTAAAATAGTAATGTTCAAAAATTTTTTCAGTCCTGAAACACATCTTTCTGGTAAATGGTCACTAAAGTAACATTTTTCTTAAAACAATTTTTTATTTTGCTGCTATTGCCATTTATAGAAAACTAGCCACACCCCCATGGTGGCTGTGACATACCAACACCAAGAGGAGTGTCTAACTAAAAGACATTTTATGTTTTTCCTTTTGATTCCAATGATATAAAACACAGTCTTGTCTTAAAAGTACATGTAGATTCAAATGACTAATAAAGGACAATGAAAACACTGGTTCAATACCAGCAGAGCTGTTGCTTGAAGTTAAATGTTCACAATGTGTCACCAACCGAAACAGACAGCAACAGCTATCACAAAACTCAAAATTAGCTGTAAATGCTCAAATATAGCTGAGGAAACAAAAGGTCAGAGTAAAATCTGCATGACATACTGTGACTCAAACAAATTACAGACCGTAATATTGTAGAAAAGGGCTTAGACCATGCTATCTGCCATGGTAAAGGTTTGAATCTCAAAGAGACCATTTTTAATCCCAGGTGGATAAGTTCTTGCATGTGGCGGACTAAAGGGCTAGCTTAAAAATATTTTCCAAATGCCTACCTGAAAGGTGCCAAGGCATTAACAAGTGAATGTGAAAATAGTGTCTCATAATTATGTCATGCCGAAGGTTCAACGCAAAACTGTTAAACAGTCGTGACTTTATTTCATATATCTTATGACTGTTTTGTGTTGAACCCTCAAACTGCTGTCTAACAGCATTAAGATAACTTATCAACAAAAGCAAAAGCTTTACTGGTCAAATTTATTTGACGTTGAAGCCAGCGAGATAGTTTTTGGATGGGCGCTTTCTTCTAAGGTTTGACAAATGAAAACTTTACAAATATCAGATACAAACAAGAGATGTCTCATGACAGCACGCTCGACTATTCGAAAGCTTGTCGGTAAAATGTTTTTTTTTTGTCTAAGAACAGGACTGGTGTATTGTGTAATTGTCTATAAGAATTAAGGTCAAAGATATGAAACTTGTTCAAAGACCTATGTAAATGTACATTACATGCAAAGCCTTACTCTGGATTCTGTAAGCCAACTGGGGGGAGAAAGGGGGGAGATAATTTCAAAGAAATACATGACCTTGTATATTTGATCATGAATAACTTTGTAACGTTTCAAAATTGGTATGTTTAAAATTAAAAAAGCATGACTGCTGCATGCTGCATAATTATTCTATGACATTTCAAAAGTAAGCCATTTCGAGTATTTCCATATAATAGTCTGGTAAAAACTGTGACAAAATTCCATATAATAGTCTGGTAAAAACTGTGACAAAATTCTAAGTTAAAAAGGGGCATAAATATGTCAAAAATCAAAAACATTGGTGAAGATGTTGATAGTAAACATTCATTTTAAGTTTCAAGTCAATACGTTTGATAGTATTCAAGATATTTGACTTCATAAGTCTTTAACTAAAATTCTAAGTTAAAAAGGGGCATAAATCTGTCAAAAATCAAAACATAGTTATGAGGATTGTTTCTTCATGTGAAGATGTTGATGGTGGACACATGATTTGAGTTTCAAGTCAATACCTTTGAAAGTATTCAAAATATTTGCCTTTATAAAATCTTTTACCAAAAATTCTAAGTTAAAAAGGCGCATAAATCTGTCAAAACTCAAGACAGAGTTATGGGGATTGTTTCCTCTGGTGTAAATGTTGATGGTAAACATATAGTTTGAGTTTCAAGTCAATACCTTTGATAGTTTTCAAGATATTTGACTTTATAAAAAAAATTAACCAAAAATTCTAAGTTAAAAAGGGGCATAAATCTGTCAAAAATCAAAACAGAGTTATGGGGATTATTTCCTCAGTTGAAGATGTTGATGGTAGACACATACTTTGAGTTTCAAGTCAATACCTTTGATAGTATTCAAGATATTTGAATTTATAAAAAACTTTAACCAAAAATTCTAAGTTAAAAAGGGGCATAAATCTGTCAAAAATCAAAACAAAGTTATGGGGAATGTTTCCTCATGTGTAGATGTTGATGGTAAACATATAGTTTGAGTTTCAAGTCAATACCTTTGATAGTATTCAAGATATTTGACTTTATGAAAAACTTTAACCAAAACAAGAAAAGGGGCATAAACTGTCAAAATCAAAACAAAGTATGGGGAATGCCCATGTGTAGATGTTGATGGTAAACATATAGTTTGAGTCAAGTCAATACCTTTATAGTATTCAAATATTGACTATGAAAACTTTAACCAAAGCAGACGCCGACGCTGGGGCGAGTGCAATAGCCTCCTTATTTTTCGGTCGAGCTAAAAACGGGTCAAACCGATGAGCCTAATGAATTTGGCTAAAGCTTTACCTGCAGCTATACACATGCCAAATAACAGTACCACAGCTGTTAATACTTTCAAAACCATACTTCTTCAAGGATACAAATCACGCTGGGCCTGCACTAAGCTACAATCCTGAATTTCCAAATGTTCCTGAAAGAAATAAGAAGTTGATGTTTAAAAAGGGTACACAAAGTAACCAAATACTTGTCTCAACAACAGTTTCCATCCTGAGTTTTTATGGAGCTACTTTGTACTTGTTAGTAAATGAAACTTTTTCCCGTTTTGCTGAACCCTAATGAAGAAAAGTGCTAATCTTATACAGGTTGGAAAGTTTAATAATGCATTTATAGCAACACTAAAGAAGGAACCAATGAGTCATTATCTAACTATAACGGTATTTGTTTTCCTTTTTTACTAACGTTTGTGGCCGCAAAGGGGAAAAACTTGTCTACGAGTGTCTCTATGTTTCATAAAGTCTGCTGCTACTGGCTAGGTATTTTTTCGACTATCTGGTGTGAAAAAAGTTACAATGATTTTGAGAGACAGGTTAATCCAGGTGTAAGCTGGAATTAACTTGTACAATTACGGGAAGTGTTATGAATGCCTGGCTGGTTGCTTGCACTGCAAAGCGGCATACAGTGCTGCATACTTGTAAGACTTTGTTAAAATATTAGGTCACTCGCCTACAGTCCAGATTTATCCTTTGTGAATGCTCAAACATTTGCATGTGAAATCCCCCAAAGGATGAGGTTAAGCGATAATGGATATTCTTAAGTTCTTAACTGAGGGATGCTGCTTTCAAACCAATACATATTTCCAAACAAACATTGTGTGATTAAATCTTAACATTCTTTTTCTTCTGAACTGATTTCTTAAACTTTTTTAATCATATGTTTACCAGAGGACACCTTTATATTATAAAGTTCACACATTCACATAGTTCACATAGTATAAGGCCGAATATGTTACACATATAAGCATATAGCTTGTTAGGCCTATGTTAGTGTTTTCCCTATTGATAATGATCTTTTAAAGATCAAAGAAATAGCTATCAATTTTTCTAAAATTAAAGGTGCTAGTATTAGCACAAAAATTAACAGTATCAAATACTGTTCAAGGTATAATAGTAAATTAATTACTATCATTAGGTTGGGTGCTAAACATTTAACAATGGTGACAGTACTGTGTGTATAGTTAATTGATAATATGGCTAATTATCATCAGATTGGACAGTCTAAAACAAATATTTACAAGTTACCATGAACTGTCTTATTAGTCCTATTAGCACAAAAATAACAGTATGAGATACTGTTCAAGGTATAATAGTAAATTAATTACTATCATTAAATTGGGTGCTAAACATTTAGCAATGGTAACAGTACTGTGTGTACTGTTATATGATAATATGACTAATTATCATCCAAAATGGACAATTTAAAACATATTATTTACAAGTTGCTATGAACTATCTTATTTGTAACATAGGGGTTCAAATTTCGATTCGTGGACCCAGTGTTTATTAAGTCCACGCTTGAAGGCATTTATTGAGGGCGCAGAAACCACCTGTTAAAGTTAAAGATGCATAGTGACCAGAGAATATAAATAATTTATCAGAACCCGGATGTGCAAAGCCTGTTCCCCCAACCTGGCTAACAAATGAATACAGGATAGCAAAAAACTCTATTATCATGCAGATGAACATCCCAATCATTCTATTTTTAGACATTTTGATGGAATCCCACAATCTCTTAAAAAGAGAAATATTGCCAAGCCTACGAAAGAATAAAACTGTATGTAAAAAGTAAAATAAGACTAGTATAACCTATACTTTTTACCTTATATTAGTACACCAAATTGTAAATATTTAACAGTTTACACAAAATACAGGTTTATGATTATTAGGTACGAACATCCCCATCATTCTATTTTTAGACATTTTGATGGAATCCCACAATCTCTTAAAAAAGAGAAATATTTCCAAGCCTACGAAAGATAAAAACTGTATGTAAAACTAAAATAAGACTAGTATAGCCTATACTTTTTACCTTATATTAGTACACCAAATTGTAAATATTTAACAGTTTACACGAATTACAGGTTTATGATTATTAGGTAGATCTAGACTACGAACATCCCAATCATTCTATTTAGACATTTTGATGGAATCCCACAATGTCTTAAAAAGTCTCTACGAAATTCAGGTGACTACTGTATCTCTATAGATTCTATACATTTTTCTAGCTCTAGATACTGCCAATCTCTCTCGCGAGTGTTATAGGCAGGTTTATTGATTGGTATCAAGAATTGTTTTAGACAAAGAGTTGAAATAAAGGCAAAAGTTTACCTGCAAATTTTCTATTTTCGTTTCCTTTAGCAAACGGCAGTGCCTAGCGAACCGGAATGGGCAGGTATAAACAACGGAATGAAGATATCACGGCGAAATGGGCGAAATGAAGATTTCATGGCGAAATGGAGATACTATTCTATAAAAGCGTAGAGGAAATAATAGCTTTTAACCCAATACACCAAACTCTTCACGCTACCATATGAAATGATAACTTTCCAAATATTGATTTTCTTATTTGACTGGGAGAGTCAATTTAAGAAAAGAACAACTTCATGCAGGAGTTGCTTCCCTTCCACTGCCGAAATCTCTACCAATATCAACAACGACACAATCAACTATTATTTTATCAGTCCGATCTTTTTATATCTAAAGCACCAACTTCAAATACTAATGCGGCATAATCATTAATTTAACATATTTAAATGAACAGCAACCAAAAATTGCTTTTATAAAACTGTCACCAAAAATACACTATGTGCAGTAAGATGCGCATAATGTCACTTTAATGAACAAGACAAATTTTGATGCAAAGCATCAAAGGCGCTGCGCATGTTTTTGAAACATGATTTAAAGGAATCAGAGTCATTTTAGAATATCAGTAAACAACCTATCAACGGGAAAAATCAAATACATTATGTTATTTGTAACTGTTATCATAATAAGTAAAAAAACACATTTACTACAGTTTAACAAAAAAATAAACGAATCATAAAACAACCTTCCGTATAATGGTACGATGACGCCCATTAAACAAGGCTACAGCTCGTGGTCAGTAGACGCTTTTCGACGCAGACGAAACCCACGTGATTAATTTTGTCTTTACTATTGGTCAGTTGTTAGCGATGCTTTACATAACTTTCATTGAGACCCCATGTATCGCATAGTTAGGTGAACGGTCTTATTTATAATGCCTACATTTTACTTTAGTATGTAGTAATTAAAATAGGTTTTCATTAATTATTCACGTTGACAACATATGTATTTAAACTTCAAAATGTTTAGAGTTAGCAAAACAACTATTGAGACGTTTTTTCTGAACTTTGATGAATCTGGCCGTAGGGTCCGTAAACAAAGCAATAAAAAAACCGTAACCTTCAAGTTTGTGGAAAAGTTATTAAATATCCTATGAATATGTCAAAAGTTTTGAATTAACGGTCGAAGACGTATGCATCTGGTATAGTATTGTTTGTAATCAGTTAATACTATTTATTTATTCATTATAGGGAGTTTGTTCACACATAATACATAGTTTTTAATTACAATAATAATGTTGGCTACTCCCTATTCGATTATGCAACCCCATGGTACAAAATTAAAACCTATTCAATACTGGCACTGTGCTTCCGCACAGCGCCAATTACATCTCCATTTCGCCCAGAAATCTTCATTTCGCCATGAAATCTTCATTTTGTTATGAAATCTTGATTTCGTTCTTTATACCAACCGACCCGGAATCGGTTCTCTAGCCCCTATATCCATATATACCGGAATCATTCTATATAAGTTAATGAGTGTCATAATTTTAGTCACATACAGTATGGTACAAGAAAACCATTGACGCAAAGCATCAAAGGTCGCCGCTAAAGAATTGAACAAGAGCAAAGGAAATGTAGATTTTTTTTATTTGTAACAGGAATACAAAAATAATAATACTGTTTAATTGTGTTTGAGCATTAACATGTTACATAGATTGTAACAAAGAATACATAATAGATAAGTTCACCTATCAAAATATGACCACTTCAAGACGTGATTCATTTCAATTTTCGTAAAATACAGTTGCGTACTAAAAGAAATATATATCCATAAGTTTTAAACTGACAACTAAAATAGTTTGTATTTTCTGTTTCTATTTTCTTGAAAATGACCCAGCTGAATCAAAGTTTTGTGAAAACATCGCGAGTATAACATACACAGATCGGACCGTTATAAGAAGACTTTTCGAATAACAGTTTCAGAAGAGTGCTCCAAGTTAATACTTCTAGACTGTACAGGCTAGATATCCGAAGCGTATCGAGTGAAGTTGAGAGTTATCTCTCTTGAATTTTTAATAGAAAATAAGCTATTTGTAATCTGTCTGTCTGACATGGTTTCTTTATGATATTGTCACAATATATGCATCAATGAAAAGCTCACGATCTTAGCTTTCTTATTATATGCAATTTGATACATTTTATTTAACCACAAACATTTAAACAGTTGTTAAACCTGACCATATATCGGGAATTTTACATAGAAGTTACAGCCGGTAACATTTACTCGATAAAAATCGATAAAAATAGACTGGAAATAGCCCCGTTTGAACAAACTGTAAAGTCGTGCGACCTTGCGTTACAACAGAGCGGATAGCTTTATTGTTTACATCACGTGAGTTCTAAAAATAAATTATGATTCAATTTCCGTAGACTGGTTTCATATTTTATCAGTCAAAATAGACCTTGACCATTTGAAATCGTGCACCACATGAGGGAATAAATTAAAAGATTTTTAAAAAATAAATAAAGTAAAACAATAACAAAATATTACAATTACTTTTTCTGTAAAACTTTATTGTCAGTGGGTAAAATTCTCTTGCATCGAATAATCTTGGGAAAAAAGTTAAGTCACGTGTCCCTCCACGTACAGAAAAAAATCCCATTCCAGACAGTCCGCAGTAAAAGCTTATTTGTAGAAACATAACTAATGTTTAAGAAATAATATGTATTCATGTTTGGTTTATCGTAGAATAACCCGAGTTTGGAGTTTTTATGCGCAAGAATATACCACGAAGGCCGAAGAACGACAAACACGACTTATTTGAAACAACATTTGAAGAAAATGAGAGAACTATTTTCATCGACAGAATGAATCTTAGCGGAAAATAAATAACACGTGTTTCTTTCTGTTAAGCGTTTTAATCATTACAAGTATGATACTAAACTATTTTTGTCTGTCAAAACTAAATTATGTCTTTTGAATACATAAGTTTGTGATTCATTATGTCACATCCAGGCAACACCACGAGAAGGCGCTCTAACCATGGCCCCCAGCCATCGGCCAGCAGCTCAATGAGCACCACAAGACCGTATATGCATGTCTATTTACAATTGGCCGGCAGCTCGATGAGCGCCACAAGGCCGTATTTACATTAAGATACATGTTGATATGTACACGACATAATGTCTTTTTTATGCAAGATTCAAAGGAATTCTTTAAAATTGAAATTGCAAACCGCGGAATTATAGAGTTTATATTATGGGGCCTCAAAGGTAAAGAAAAAGTTTATACAAGTGTATTTTGAAATCATTAATTGTATTTGCATTCCACCTTTTTTGCTCCCATATATTGTTTTTGCTGGCATACATACCCATTTAGAGACATACCATAACTCTGAGATCACTTTAATAACCTCAAACTAACTTTTATTCCAATAATTGTGAGTAAGGGCACCAAACCTGAAAGTTTCAGCTGAATGTATTTAGCTCATATTTGCTTTTTGAGAAAATAATATGCTCGGTTTATACATGTACGTAATAAGAGTTTATTCCTTCCCAGATCAAGAGTTTTGTGATCGTACATAATATATGTCGTCTATAACTTTTTATATGTTATTCAATTTCTCATACGGTACATTTTCGCATAAAATAGTGCCGTTTGGGTCGAAAAGTCAGTCAGAATAATGGCTTTCCAGGAATCACAACACTATTGGGACAACGAAAACGGACCTTACTGTGGCATATTTGGTCATAGTTTCGTCCGGCGTCTATGTGTACGCTGGCGAAATGGTAGTCTACCAATGATCTATCATTTCATGGTGAAGCACATGGGACAGGAGGATTGGGTTGTCGTCGGGTTGTTGCAGAAGCTGGCGAAGTTTAATATAGTCTTCATACAGATAGGGGAAAATGATATGGAAAAATTTAACAACCATCAGCTACTCCACGCCCTACTTGATATGAGAAATGAATTCAGCAGCTGTGGTGTTCAGCACGACGTATTTGGGAGCCTCTTCCATCGTACGATCATAACGTCGATACAACCAGTTATGCATACGTCTTAACAAGATCTTGTTGAAACTCCACATCGACAAAATATGGTCACACGGCCCAGAGTTAATGAACAGAGACGTTATAGATAGCTGTGATGGTGTGCAGCTTAGAAGAGATGCTGAATACAAGTTCGCCGGCAGCATCAGTCATGCCTTCCTCTATCTGAACCAGAGGCGCTTAAAACAGTTCTTTTCAGGGCTCAACTGACCCTTAACGGGATCGACGGGCCATGATACGAGCGCCTCCTCGTGGTGTGGCCTGGATGTGACATAATGAAAATGAAAGCAAATTCTTATGTAAATTTAGGTCTAAATATTTCTCTCTAGCATATATTACATGGTATAAAAATCAAAAACATTAACAGGAAAATTGTGCTTTCTATTACAATGCTATTCAGTCTGTCATAGCTGAACGCTCTTCTTCGTCATTATGTTATCTCTCATACTAATACTGGATTAAGTCTTTCATGTCATAATTTTAGGGGGGATCTCTAAATATTCATCTTCCGAATAACATTTTTAATGATAACAATAATAATCAACATATGCATTGTTTGTATAGCTGTAACGTGCCGATAACAACACGCCAAATAATTCGTCCGCATATTAATTCGGGTTCCTAGGGAACCGGTTCGCTAGACACTTCCTTAGGTCAGATACTCCTATTGTTTTCCCCATTGACTTACATTATAAATCTAGTCAAAAGGTGACCCTGTATCATACCCACCTATAGAGTGTTGACCAGTGAAATTACTTTTTTCGAACAGATTAGTCTC
Source organism: Saxidomus purpurata (assembly GCA_022818135.1). Lineage (NCBI taxonomy): Eukaryota > Metazoa > Mollusca > Bivalvia > Venerida > Veneridae > Saxidomus > Saxidomus purpurata. The sequence goes on from JAFMSR010000016.1 coordinate 11,216,522, forward strand.
TCAGACACCAGAAAATGCTGTTTTTATATGGGGTTGACCAACCCAGTTTTTTACAATTTGGCAAGGGAGACAACCACCCCACTCAGTCAGGTGAGATTTAGGGGTCTAAACCGCATGTGTACACCTTCTATTCATATGGCGATTTCAGTGTTATTTATTATGATAACCAATCCTAGTATATTCATTCGCGTGCAGAAGACATTGCATTTTATTTTTCAAATTAGTTTTTTGAATTTGTAAACACAACCTTTTCTACCAATCAGGTAATGTCTTATTTTATCTTACGGTTTTCCCTGTACTTTTTTCAGCCAACCCCTGAGCCGGACTGCAATAGGATCATCTGACCCTTAGCAAATACCATTACTTCCTCTTACAGGTACTAAACACCGGCACTGATAACGTCGCCATATCATCCGGAAAAAAAACTTTTGGAAAGTGATGAAATTTGAAATGTTTTTTTAATTAATGGTAAGAAAATGGCCCATAGGAATGTTGGTGGGAATAATTAGTTGAGAGTTGAAGGATTTTGTTTACTTTCTTGTTGTGTTTTATAAAGTTTTAGTAAAACCATGCAATAAAGATGGTAAATATTTACTGAAATGAATTTTCTCTGTTGAGTTTCTTGTATGAAACCGAGTAGTTTATGGGGGAATAACCTGGTAATTTGCAGAAGAGGTCATGTCCAGAGATAAAATTTAGTGTCTCAGTCTAGAAGAACTATGCGTTGTCATATATTTTTTTCACATAGTTCACATAGAGACCATATGCAACAGCTGGTGGTGCATAAGCGAATAGCTTCTTAGGCCCGTTTGAAGATTGTTTTCCCTTTGTAGTGACTTATATAATTACTAATTATATGTACATGTATTTGATCCTTTCTCTATACAGTAATAAATTTAGCACTGTGTTACAAAAATAATGGCATAAGAGTAAGATTATTAAAGTCACCTGTATTAATATGGCTATTTAGATATTAATGTTCAGGGCAAAATACTTTCAGGTTTCAGAATATTTAATTAAATTACATACAAGTCATAGTTTGAGTATTTCCATTCACGATAATATTACGCTTTCACGCCTAATTATATTGCATACAGATCTCTTTTTTATATGCCTTTTTACAGTCGTAAATTATTATTAATTTATAAAAAGTATGTGATATACTTCATGTGCACTATGTTTAGACATGGTAAGTGCGCTACAAGTTAACTACAAGTGCATTTAAATATTTACTGGATTTGGTTGGTTTTTTTCCAATTAATGTTAACAGTAAATTATGCTGTGTACATAAATAAGAAAGTAACACGTGTCAACTCTTGACTGTTTTACTTTTAAGAGTGAATTAGTGAATAATAATTTCTTTATTGTTTATGCATTCTATGCATCTTCTTAATTTCACATAGTTATGAACCCATCTATCTTCATTTTTATAATATTTTATTTTCTCACAGACTTCAGATTTAAGTAATCAATCCGTGTCAAAAAGTGACAATATATACAAGGTGACACTTTGGGGACCCTATAATCCCTTAGTTGGGTTGTTTATTCCGTTATCGGTCCCTGTGAAAAAGACGACAATTAGAGTAAAATATGCTTTTATTTATCACTCAAAGAAAATTTATTAATAAATACTTTGTCCCGCTTGAAAAATATCAAATGTATGCATCACATACATGTTAACATGTTTACATGTACTTGCATTTACATACTGTGGTGGGTTATAAAATATGTTGAATTATTTAAACTCTGATGCTTCCCTTCCCAGGAGACACTCAAAATCCCCTTGGCCATAATCCCCTTGGTCCAAAAATGGCATAGTAGTCATAATCCCCTTAATTGATTTTACATTTTAATTTCAATAATTTTATTTTTTTTCAATCATTCGCAATAGTAAAGTTAAACTAGAGACAAATGTAACTAGAGACTTACAATCTAGACATGCATACTTATTATTTGAAACATGGACAATTAGGGCAAAATATATGATGCAGTCACGTATTGAATAACAATAAATGATTTGTAGATGTGAATTTCACTGATGCGGATTCATAAAGAGACGACCAAGTTTACATTCACAACAAAGTCCTTTAACCAACCAACCATTGCATCTTTAATCTATATTTGTATATTACGGCTTCATATTTAATTATTTTAAGTAACAAATAAGTCAAGTTTATACTTTATATAAGTGTTAAACACATGATACACCCAATATCGATTATTTAAAAGGATTAACATTCTTTTGAATGTATGAAAAATCAGTAGTAGGCGGTACCGGCGGATCCCGATACCGGTACCGTCGTTTAGTAGGCACCCGTTTCGGAGCGGTGTAACGTAAGATGTGTGTTGTTGTGTTGATTTCTTTTGCTTCGGCTCAAACTCCCTGCAGCGGTTACTTCCCCTTACAGAACCCTTCCAAATAAACAACTGCTCATGTTGGTCATGTATTTTAAAGCGTTGAACCATCAGTGAAAGCCAAAATTTCATTTTGTTGAGGTCAGTGTAACACGTCCTTAAAAATAACTACTTGCATATCCTTGTTTGAAGTGAATTCTTTATAATTGTAACGATCGGTGAACGTAGTGAAAACGTTCGGTCGCATATGATGATAATATGCAAATTTAAAAAAAAAACATGTACATGTGATGGGGATTAGGGTAGTATATATAAGGCACAGAGACCCATTCAGGGTTGAGTATACTTTTCACTGAATGGATCTGCTGCGTCTTAGGCCTTCGGCTCGTTACATAATTGATATTTGCTTTAGTGCTAAACAAGCCCTAGCCTAAATATTTCGACTGCAAGACCAACCCATTTTACAAACTGACATTCCATATATGTCTGTCTTTAAAGGGCGGCCGTCGTATATAGCAAAAAGCCCTTGCGCACAATTAGCTTGGGCTATATATCTATCTATCTTGTCATACTGCCTCACACCTTTCACGAGTATTATGGGCATGATGTACGCCGGGTGTTAATAAAAGATAACTGCAAGATAATTCTTCCAGATAGGAGAATCCAGATTGTTTAAACTCTTAAAAATAGTATGAAAAATAAAAAGTTTAAAAACAACTGTTGTATGATTAATAACTGAGCTGAGCCACTGCCTGCTTGAATGATTCAAGATCAGATAGGGTCGCAATATGCGAAGGTAACCTATTCCACAGGACTGTGATATGAGGGAAAACGAGTACTTAAAGAAGTCCGAATTTGCATGGGTTTGGTGCATATGTCTTTTTTACCTGTTTGAGACTTATATGTAACTGGGTAGGGAGATTGCTTAAAGATTGTAGTATATTTTGTAAAACATAACCAATTTGGAGGCTTGACGCCTGTTCTCAAGGGTGCTCCAACCAAGGGTGTTTTGCAGGTCTGTCACACTGGTATCTCTAGAGTAATCATTTTTTACCCATTTTTTCTGATTGTGCGTCGCTGGGCCATTTCCAGCTTGTGAATATTAACCTGGGTGTGTGGCGATCATACAGATGATGCGTACTCTAATTGTGGTCTGACTTATGTTTTGCAAGAGATTGATTCGATATTTTCATGTTTTATTTTGATATTACGTTTGAAGAAGCCTAGTGTTCTATTTGCGTTTTTTGTTATTCTGGAGATGTGTGTATTACAGCTGAGATATTGGCTGATGTGTACACCAAGGTATTTTGCATCCTTAACTGGCGAGAGTGTTTTACCTTGAAGCTTATAAGGGAACTGGATGGGGTTTCTTCTACGTGTAATTTTGAGGACCTGGCAATTACTAGGGTTAAACTCCATGTCCCACAATTTTTTCCAAGTTTCGTGCTTAGAGAGATCATTTTGTAACCTTTGACAGTCGGAAAGGGAAGTACATTGTAACTGCTAGACAAGCCCATGTAATATTTCTGTTGTATTCAATTTTTTTATCTATGTTTTCAAATTCAACATTGCTTTGAAAGAAAGTCTTTAAACTTATTAGGAGTATTGTTAATGAGAATTTGATGAACACTCTTAATAACTAATGGCACATTGGTCGTTAGATCATCATCAATTTCTTGTGTTGGAATTACTAGGGAAAGGGTGGATGGAAGGGGCTTCAAGTTTGGATTTCAGTTCTGTGTTGTCATGTCCTAGCCGATATATTTCATGTTGTAATTTCTTTTCTTCGTTCCAGTTTAGATTCAACAGGTCGGTTAAATTTTTGTTCCACTTGGTACATTATGTTTGCAACTTGATCAGCATTAAAATCTTCAACGGTCAAATCGTCTCTTAGACATAGGATGTTTTCATTCAATGCATCTAAATTTTGTTGAATATATCATAATTCTGCAGCGCTGCTTTTATTAATTTGTTTTCGTCCACTAACAATAGGGCAACTTTTCTTTCTAGGCATATGATTAGTCTTTACTTCATTTGGTTTGATCTTTGTTCATGCATACAAAAATGCTTACTTTGCGCTAATTCCACTAATATCTCCAGACTAAGCTATCAAAAGAGGGGGTATTCTCAAACGTTTTATGATCTAATTTTAATACAATTTTCCGTATCCATTTGTCAGCACAAATTAAACTCTGCAGCTATCTCTTAAAACACTGAACACTTCATTCACGGTTCAATGAATGTCTTACTGTATTTTGGAGTAAATGGTTATATCCTATATTTCACTGTTTTGTTTCACTGTTTTGTTTGTCGAAGTTTTACGCCTGTTTTATTTTCAGTCATTTTTTCAGGCGGACAGTTTACCTATCCACCGTTCCTGGGAAAATATGTACTAGAATCATTTCCTAGGTAAGAAATTGCCATCTTTCTCACATAAAGAGACATGGTCGATAGCAGGAATCGCATCCATGACTCCAAACCAATGATTAGTCACAGTGATTTCAAGTCAGCGACTCGAACCACTCGACCACCGAGGCGATCATCTTTCTTCCAATATAAACGGGTATCTGAATTGAATTTTTGTGGACAAGTGATCGGCGTATACGTAACCGTTCATACCGTAAAAATATAGGGATGTGGCCAATACAGTGAAGCGGCCTTTTGTTCGGAAATAACGGTGCATAATGTTTTTAACACTTGAACTATGATGTTTTAGTGTTTTAAAGTAAAATGCTTTGAAAACTTCGGCTAAAGTTCTACATAAAATAAATCATTATTGTAACATACAAAACTGTCTGTTCTGGGAAAACACACCAACGGCCAGCTGGCAGAGAACAGAATTATACAAAACACAACAGTGTATAAAATAAAGGAGAATGAATACTGATGGACTAGAGTCTAACTTCTCTTTTAAAAAAACAACATCCGAAATGATAGAAGTTCGTGATTAGGAAGTGAATTGGCATTGAATAAAAAGTTTCAATTTGAATTTATATCAATGTGGTTGTAATGTTCTCACTATGTTATACAAGGGTACTTTCTGCTGAAAATCACTGTCTGGTAAGCATCCGAGCTTCACAACGTGGGACCAATTAATTAATGACCCTGTGAAATTGATAGCAATAAATTATGCTTATACTGATACTGCTTATACTGCTTAATGTGATATCCCCAATCGCATGTCCTATTAATACTGAATTTATCAATTGTAGAAGGATCAAAGAAAAATGTACAAATTTGGAAGTACATGTATTCAAGTTTGTATTTTAAAATGCATGATTATATCTCACATTTTGTTGTCTGTTACTGTTTTTCAATGTATTCAGCCAATCAGAAAACAAACTTACATACATGTAATTACATTCCCTTTGATAAATGGTATTCTTCGTATATTCCAAGGCTGTGAATTTTACATGTACAGTAGGCATTTTTAGCGCAAATATTGACTTGAAACCTTGCAATGTTTATTCAAAATTTCATTCCCTTTCTTTTAAGAAAAGAATAAAACTGTATCAATTTTGCAGTATTATGAAAAAATATTATATCTGGTAGTTCATGGCAATGTTAAAGCGTAGTAGATCTAATATTTCAAAGGCTAAGCTAGCATCTCAGTACCAGTAGATCAATAACGTGAATACATTAGCTTGATACAATTTTTAGCTCGATTTTTCGAAGAACAGGGGAGCTATCCTACTGGCCTCCGCGTCGGCGTTAATCACACCTTGGTAAATTTTTTCGTACCACCTTACTTTATTTCAATACAATTAGAGGTATGGCTTTGAAACTTACCATACTTGTTAACCATCATAACCTCCATCTACAGACAAGAGTACATAACTCTGTCAAGATTTTTGTTAAAATTATGGCCCTTCTTTACTTAGAAAGTGTATTGAGCTTGCTTAAGTTTTTCTTACCACCCCACTTTATTTCAAAATCATTAGAGGTATTGCTTTGAAACTTACCAATTCTATTTATCATCATTACCTCCATCAAGAGACAAGAGTACATAACTCTGTCAAGGTTTCTAACAAAATTATGCCCCATTTTTACTTAGAAAATACATTGAATATGGGTAAAATCCACTTATTGACTTAACCCTTTGAGATATTGCTTTGAAACTTTGAATGCTTGTTTACACCATTACCCCCATCTGTAGGCAAGAGAAGGTAACTTTGTCAAGGCTTTTAAAAGAATTAAGGCCCTTACCGGTGGAAATGACCTTTATTTGTACCATGTACCAGAAACATTCCTAACTTTGCTTTTTAAATCCATGTATATCCTTTGCACAGCCGGCATATTTTGTTAAACTTTTTTTTTTTTTTTTTTTTTTGCTAACGAGAGGTCGATTTTAAGCGTTCTCTTAAGATGTCAATATACCTAAGTTTAAGTACGACATGTCTGCTTTATGTCTATGAAAAAATATTTGCACGCGCTCAAAACACTATCCTACAGGGGCCTGGTAAAATGAACACTCTGACGTCTGAGTTTTCAACATTCAGGAGCTGTCTGCATAGCCTTTAAATTCATACAGACAAAACGTGTTCCATACGGTAACTGTCACTTCTAGACTATGGAAGGCCAAACCTGTCGATCTTAACCCGCGTATACGGTTTATTACGTTATGGCCGTTCAAAGGATATGTTAGAAATATTGTGCAGTAATTATTTTTCAAAACTATTGCAAAAAATTTGAAAGGCTTTCTGGTTACTCTATTCTCATGAAGAAATGACTTTATTAAGAAAGACAGACATTTGTTAACATTGTTTTAGAGTTTAATATCCTTTCAGTAAATTTATTTTTTCGATATCAGGAAAATCAATATGATCATGGGACTTTACATGATTGGATCATTATACAAGTTTCACTTTTTACAATAGTAGAAGTAAGAAATATACAATCATGTATTTATTATTTTCCTTTTTATCACGTAAAGATCAACATCACAAACTTTGCAAATAAATGATGCAAGATGAAGAGTATCTGTTTTCAATCTTCTTGCAATGAAGATAAAGTGCTGTGGTAATACTGTGATTTATAACTATCAACTACAAGGGCAACTGATAATAGCTTTCTAGTCATATATCAAAATGTCCGGAAAAAGTCAACCGGTCGGCCGTAATCATTTCATGTAACAAAATGTCGGGCTCGGCGAGCACCTTAAGATGGTGCAAGAAAATTCCGGGAAAAGTCAACCGGTCGGCCGTAATCGGCGAAAAACCGGAATTTTCACACCTTTCATAGAAGTGGGTCATGTCATATATCAAAATGTCGGGCCCGGCGAGAACTTTAAGATGGTGCAAGACAATTCCGGAAAAAGTCAACCGGTCGGCCGTAATCGGCGAAAAACCCGGAATTTTCACATCTTTCATAGAATCGGGTCATGTCATATATCAAAATGTCGGGCTCGGCGAGCACTTTAAGATGGTGCAAGAAAATTCCGGAAAAGGTCAACCGGTCGGCCGTAATCGGCGAAAAACCGGAATGTTCACACCTTTCATAGAAGTGGGTCATGTAATATATCAAAATGTCGGGCTCAGCGAGCACTTTGAGATGGTGCAAGAAAATTCCAAAAAAAGTTAACCGGTCGGCCATAATCGGCGAAAACCCGGAATTTTCACACTTTTCATAGAAGTGGGTCATGTAATATTTCAAAATGTCGGGCTCGGCGAGCACTTTAAGATGATGCAAGAAAATTCCAAAAAAGTCAACCGGTCGGCCGCAATCGGCGAAAACCCGGAATTTTCACACTTTTCATAGAAGTGGGTCATGTCATATATCAAAATGTCGGGCTCGGCGAGCACTTAAAGAGCAAGAAAATTCCAAAAAAAGTCAACCGGTCGGCCGTAATCTGGGAAAACCCGGAATTTTCACACTTTTCATAGAAGTGGGTCATGTCATATATCAAAATGTCGGGCTCGGCGAGCACTTTGAGATGGTGCAAGAAAATTCCGGAAAAGGTCAACCGGTCGGCCGTAATCGGCGAAAAACCGGAATTTTCACATCTTTTATAGAAGTGGGTCATGTCATATATCAAAATGTCGGGCTCGGCGAGCACTTTAAGATGGTGAAAGAAAATTCCGGAAAAAGTCAACCGGCGAAAAACCCGGAATTTTCACATCTTTCATATAAATGGGTTATGTCATATATCAAAATGTCGGGCTCGGCGAGCACTTTAAGATGGTGCAAGAAAATTCCAAAAAAAGTTAACCGGTCGGCCGTAATCGGCGAAAAACCCGGAATTTTCACATCTTTCATATAAGTGGGTTATGCAATATATCAAAATGTCGGGCTCGGCGAGCACTTTAAGATGGTGCAAGAAAATTCCAAAAAAAGTCAACCGGTCGGCCGTAATCTGCGAAAACCCGAAATTTTCACACTTTTCATATAAGTGGGTTATGTCATATACCAAAATGTCGGGCTCGGCGAGCACTTAAAGAGCAAGAAAATTCCAAAAAAAGTCAACCGGTCGGCCGTAATCTGCGAAAACCCGGAATTTTCACACTTTTCATAGAAGTGGGTCATGTCATATATCAAAATGTCGGGCTCGGCGAGCACTTTGAGATGGTGCAAGAACATTCTGGAAAAAGTCAACCGGTCGGCCGTAATCAGCGAAAAACCGGAATTTTCACACCTTTTATAGAAGTGGGTCATGTCATATATCAAAATGTCGGGCTCGGCGAGCACTTTGAGATGGTGCAAGACAATTCCGGAAAAAGTCAACCGGTCGGCCGTAATCGGCGAAAAGCCGGAATTTTCACACTTTTCATAGAAGTGGGTCATGTCATATACCAAAATGTCGGGCTCGGCGAGCACTTAAAGAGCAAGAAAATTCCAAAAAAAGTCAACCGGTCGGCCGTAATTTGCGAAAACCCGGAATTTTCACACTTTTCATAGAAGTGGGTCATGTCATATATCAAAATGTCGGGCTCGGCGAGCACTTTGAGATGGTGCAAGACAATTCCGGAAAAAGTCAACCGGTCGGCCGTAATCAGCGAAAACCCGGAATTTTCACACCTTTCATTGAAGTGGGTCATGTCATATATGAAAATGTCGGGCTCAGCAAGCACTTTAAGAGGGTGCAAGAAAATTCCGGAAAAGGTCAACCGGTCGGCCGTAATCAGCGAAAAACCGGAATTTTCACACCTTTTATAGAAGTGGGTCATGTCATATATCAAAATGTCGGGCTCGGCGAGCACTTTGAGATGGTGCAAGACAATTCCGGAAAAAGTCAACCGGTCGGCCGTAATCAGCGAAAACCCGGAATTTTCACACCTTTCATTGAAGTGGGTCATGTCATATATGAAAATGTCGGGCTCAGCAAGCACTTTAAGAGGGTGCAAGAAAATTCCGGAAAAGGTCAACCGGTCGGCCGTAATCGGCGAAAAACCGGAATTTTCACACCTTTCATAGAAGTGGGTCATGTAATATATCAAAATGTCGGGCTCGGCCAAGACTTTAAGATGGTGCAAGAAAATTCCGGAAAAAGTCATGACTCTGCCAAAGTTGCTCTCTATTTTGAAGAAGAAACTTTGTCGAATATTTTCTGTGAGTGTTCATTCAAATATCACATGAATATAAGAATCGTTATACAAAATTCAACATATATGGCAAAGGAATTGATTTCTTGATATACTTTTACGATTACACCAAAACTTGCTAACAATATGAGCATTTGATAAGCTATTTTGGTCAGTAGCACATTCCCATTTGATTGCGTGCTCTACATTTGTTTGCATATACCTAAATCTATCAAAATCATCGTCTGCTTGTATGCAAGCTCTCCATGAGTTTGTTTAAGTTTTATCAATTTGAGACTAACATAGTTTTTTCCACTCGCGTTTGCTAGGAAAACCTCCTGACTGAATATAATTTATCAAATATATGGCTAGTTTATACTTTTGCAAAACTTTAATAATATTTGGGATAAATCCTTTTTGTTTGTTATCGGTGCTACATGTGTACAAAGCTAGACGGATATTAAAAATCTTTTTACACAATAATTAGCATGGCATTCTACACAGATTTCCGAGAAAGCTCAGTTTACATGTTTCTACTTCAGACAACATTGAGTGCCACCCAAGCATACCCAAACATATATCAGTTAGGGTGCGAACAGGAAATTGTTGTACTTTTTCAAAATTCATGCTTACACAAAAGTTAACTACCTAAAAAAGTATATTAAGCGTGCAAGAAAATACTTCATGCTTAAATAAGCCAGTAAAATCTACACAATAATAATGGACTCTTAAGTTTCTACCGAGTCACTTGTCACATTATACTGAAGGAACTGTAAGCCGTGTTGATTAAATTTGAAGTATTTCTATTCTTTTTGTGAATTAACGTTGCAACAAGCACAACAAAAATTAGGCTTTATTATGCAATAAACAACGCGCGTAGGATATGTTGTCAAAATGACGTCACATATGTTACCGCAAAACGTTAAACAAATATCCGCGTAGAAAATAAAGCTTTAATGCTTTTATTCACCTTTTATATGGCCTGGTCCTATTAGAATCGATTTATTACTGTCTAACAAACAACTCTGTTTTTCTGATGCGCAGTTACAAACCACTCAGGCCTGAGGTCTTTGTGGTTAATTACAGCGCATAAGAACTCCAAATCATCGTTTTTTTGACGATGAAATACCGATTATTATTTTACAAAGGAATCACAAATACTTCATTTATGTACATTTAATACTATGCCAAATTCTATCTAAATCAACAATGGTTTGCAAGACGGTTTAATGAATTTTACTCAGTCATAGGGGAAATAAAGTTTTCGCTGTCTGGTGGTCGTAATCTTTATGGATCAACATCACTTGGTGGCGGTATACAAATGTACGAAACTTGAATTTTATTTTAAAATGTAGGGTAAAGATTTCGCAGGTTTATTCTTGTTTGGAAACAAGTCATGTATATTTTTACATCTTTGAACTACATGTATTATGCACAAGGTTGCCTCGACATAAAAATGTGTTAAAAAATTCAAAGCTCCTGCCAGTCCGTCTGTCCGAGTTTACGTATAAATACTTACGTGACTAGGAAGACAATACATAAGTATCTCTTCGGGAGAACGGACGTCCGTCCGTGTGCCCGTCCTTTCATTTTTCGTAACTTTTTAACTGGTTTTAGAATAACTTAGCACACATGTTCAGCATATCTAGGCGACGTGCCATGTGCAAGACCAATGTTCCTACCTCAAAGATCAAGGTTACCGTCACACTTAAAGTTAATAAGTATTCTGTATATATGCATACATTCGTGTCCAGACTGTGACTTTGTCATGCACTGAAGGATAATTTGGCACATATGTTCAGCACACCAAAAAGACGTGTCTCATGCAAAACACACGTCTCTACCATAAAGGTCAAGGTCACAATCAGAGTTTAAAAGTAATGGAATCCTGTATATATGAACACATTCGTGTCCGGACTGTAATGATTGAAATTAAAATAACTTGGCACAAATGTCCCTGACGACGTGTTACATACAACACCCATGGTCCTACCTCAAAGGTCACAGTCACATTTAGAGTTTAAAGGTCATGGAATCCTGTATGCATGGTAACTCTGCCATGCATTGAAGGATTTAAAATTATATTGAACAATTGTTGAGCACATGGAGAGGACACAGACTATGAGACACCTCTTATGGGGGCATTCGTCACTTATGAGGGACAACTCTAGTTCATGTAATATTTTGAAAATATTTTCTTTAATGCTCTGAACGGTTACATGAACTCTGCAAGCGATTGAATGGTTTGAACATTTTTTACAAATACGGTCAATGGAAGACTATATGTTGTCTGAAGAAATTTGTAAGCGGATGGCGGACATTGGACTGTGAGTGGTCACCAAAGCTCACCCGAAGCATATCCTTAGTCGAACTAACAAAACAGCAATATTGAAAATAATACAAATTTATTACATAGCATTTTCTTGAAATAGGAAGTTTGATCGAACAAACTGCAGTCAAATAAAGACAATGAGCTAAATAGTATTTACATATAAAAGCAGAGCATAGCAACAATAGTTACAGTCTCTTTTCCGTCGTGTCTTCTTTTAATTACAAATTATCACTGATTCGCGTAAATATTGTCCGTACTGTCCGTTTTGTTTGCATCATTTTCGTGCTTCTGGCATTCTGCTGTTTGCACAAAGTCAATACTAACATACTCGGTGGGTGAGTCCCCTTAATCGCCGCTCTCTCTAAGTGCTTGGAACCAGGTTACTAAAGAGCAAGGTCTGCATACGCAAGTTCTCTGCCTTCGGTGGGCTAAACGAAATATTATGTAAACTCATAATTAGTTAACTTACGAAATGTAAAACAATACATTGGTTGAGGTTTTGACCTTCAAAACATAGAATTACCTTGTCACTTGTCGGAAAACTTTAATTTTGATACATGTTTAAAATAAATATCGAGTGACATTTTGTGTTCTGAATTTGATCTCGTTGCATGACTGGGTGTTACTTTATATAGAAACATTATATCAATATCAGAAATAAAGTACACTACATTCAGGTTAATTTTTACTCTAAATCAGTTAGCAGGACATTCTGGATTTCACTCCAGAATATTCTAAATATGTTTAACGTCACTTCTGTTTGACTTGCAGACGACACTTCTGCCCGGACAAAGTCAATTTAGATTCGGGAGCGGAGGTCGTATTATCATGAATAAATGGTTGACACACAACTGGTAATACATTACGCCTGACACATGGGCAAGTCAACCATCAGCTATCACAAAACGACTAAAGATGCCACTTGAGCAAAACATACTGAAAATCTAGTAACCTGTGCAACTATAGTAAAAACACAAGGTAAGATTTTACCTTATTCGGTTGAGAAGTGCTCACTATAGCATTTAACGTTTTTGGTTCATTTACTTCTGAGTACAGTGCATCGTCACTAGGCGTTGCATCAATTGCTTCCGTGGTTCCTTCCTTATGTTTAGGTTTAGACTGTCCACTTGCTTGCATAATATCTTTTATGTTTCCGTGAAGTGGTTCTTCTGGTTCGTCATTACATTTATGCCTTTTCAGTTTACAATCGAAATAATTGCATTTGTGAAAGATGTAGTTTAAATGCGCTAATGTCGTGTCAAGAATTGATCATCCCTTTACCAACTGAATTTTAGCGGCTGTTACTGTTTTTCTTTCTTATATATCAGGCATCATGAAATTTACTAAATTGCAATGTACTAGCAACTTATTACATTACTTCCAACAAGATAAAATCGTGATCCAAAGCATGACAATTATTTACAGTTGAACGCATATCATGTAGTATTGTGCTATGTACGAGTGTCTGACACTTGTGTAACTTGTGTATGGTGGTAACAGGTTTACATTATCTAGAAAGTTTTACCGATTTTAGTATAAAAGTAGTCAAATTACAAAATAAAACAAGAGTCATTTTAGGCATGGTCATCCCCCCGCCGAGTGCTCTTTCTATGACCAAGAAATTTTAGGTGAGAGGAATGGGAATGGTATATGTTCTAATTTAATAAAATATTAGTAATTATAACGTGTTGTGGGTCATTCACCTGCACTTTCTCTGTGTTAATGTCTCACTTCTACTCTAAAAATCTGAAATTGTATGCTTTGTACAAAACGTTTTATGCGAAAATTCAATAAAGGGGGATAACTCACAAACAGGGTAAGTTTGAGTTATGGTTCTTGGACACTGCACTGCATCTTAATGTCCTCTATGACTCTATGCAATTTGAATCAATTCAATTCAGTGCTTAAAGAGTTATGGCCCTGACAAGAAAAAAGTAATAAAGGGAGATAATTAAAATATAGGACAAGCTAAAGTTAATGTCCTTGTACCTTGCACTTTCTTTTAATGTCCTATGTCTGTGTGTAAGGTTTAAACAGATTCCCTTTAACACTTTCGGAGTTATATTCCGGACAAAAGTGTAATATGAAAAATCAATAAAGGGAGATAACTCAAAAATAGAGTAAGGTATGGTTATGGTTTTTAAGCAATGCATTGCGTCTTAATATCCGCTGTAAGTGTATGCAATTTGAATTAATTCAGTTCAGTACTTAAGGAGGTATGGCCCGGACAAGAAAATTCAATAAAGGGAGATAATTAAAAAATATGACAAGCTAGAGTTAAGTTCCTTGTACACTACACTTTCTGTCGATGTCCTCTATATATGTGTAAAGTTTAGGTAACTTCCCTTGAATACTTTCATAGTTATGCTCCGGACAAAAGTTTGACGGACGGACGGACGGACGCACGGACGGACGGACGGACGGACGCACGGACGGACGGACGGGCGGAGCCCATTACCATATCCCCTGTGCCAAGGCGGTGGGATAATAAACTGTAAGAGTTAAGTAGCTACCTACATACGTATTTTGAAAATTCGCATTGGTATCGGGTATTTTGTATAAGATTACATAATTATTACGCTGCAACTTAAAATAGTAATCAAGAAATTTACAAACGTATTTGCTAAAACAGCGTAGTATGAAAAAAGACAGACGGACAAATACACACCTGCCGCTAACTTCACCAGATGAGTGTTTGGCAGCTGATGATGCTGTAAATATAAAAATAGTCCAAACTGTAAAGCTTTGGAGATACATTGTAATACGAAGTATACAAACCTTTTAAACATCTACATTACAATGAAGTTCTTATATTAACATAAAATCAAGGGAAATAAACTTGTTTCTTTGTCTGAATGTATATTGAAGACGTTGACATAACAAAATTCACAGTAAATTATCTCAATATAAGATAAATTCAAATTTTAAAACTGCTCGCTCTCAGATTTTGGTGAAAAAATAGGTTCTTCGAACCGTGTCTAAAATTCACGTATTAAGACACGAATCATCAAATAAAAAGGTTCCAGAATGAATTCCTGTAAAGAAGCTCTGTAGTGCTGAAATTATACGCTGCCAAATTATAGCGTCACAAACGCTTTTGAATTCCAATATAAATCTACTAGCGTAGCGGTGCCGTAAAACCAAGCTCGTCAACATTTTCAACAGATTTTCTCAAATCGGTACGTAGATTTTTATTTGTATTGTTGATTCTAGCCGTTACTTTTACACTTTATGTTTATTAAAATCATTTTGGAGAAATTTTTTTTTTTCACCGGAAACTTTGAACGAACAGCTTTAAGACGTAGAAATCAACGGTTACAGAAAAGTTTAAGAATTTTAAAATCAAAATCATTACC
Organism: Saxidomus purpurata; assembly: GCA_022818135.1. Taxonomy (NCBI): domain Eukaryota; kingdom Metazoa; phylum Mollusca; class Bivalvia; order Venerida; family Veneridae; genus Saxidomus; species Saxidomus purpurata. The sequence continues at coordinate 11,232,082 of JAFMSR010000016.1, forward strand.
ATTTGAATCATTTAGCTTTTTCCTCATAATAAGAACAACAATGATTATAACAATGGCTGTTCCCACAATAAATGCTACGAGAACCAAATAGATGGAGTACCCCGCACCCGCCATACCTTCTTGGTCTTTGGCGTGTCTTGGCCTCTTCTCTAGAATGAAAAAAAAATGACTGTTTGTTTACAGGTTGGAAATAGCGATGCTGATGTTGTTGTTGTTAGGATTTTAACGCTCGTTCTAACCGCATTTAGTTCATTTTAACAGACGCGCAGTTAAACCAACTGTCGTTCCTATGAAGAACCAGTACTTAACTCCTATCCTCAGTAAGAAACTACCGACTTTCTCACATAAAGAGGCATGATCGGTAGCAGGGCTCGAACCATGGCCTCTCAATCTATGACAGGTTACAGTGTTTTCAAGTCAGCGACTTTAACCACTCGACCACGGAGGAGGACTTTTTGTGATGTACAAGCTTTAGGTCGGTGAGTTAAAACAACAAAAACCATACTGCTAGTTTCGAAAATAATTATTTTTACCGTGTACTTTTGTATCTTTATGTCTTACATTTTGAAATTTAAGTGTTTGAAATTATTAAAGCTTTAAATCATTGATATTAACAAAGCTTTGATTTCAAGTACGATTACATTAAGGACATTTCAAATCGCATTATTCATAAATCTCAAGTTTCACAGAATAGGATTATAAAAATGATTACCTCTTGAACACAAGACAGCTCCGTAAAAAGCAAACCTTGCTTTGCAATAAAGTAATACTTCTCAAATATTGCAGATAAAAACTGTGCATTTATAAAAGTGTTTTACAGTAAAGAATCTTTGGAAGATGGTTTGTTACTGCTACAAAATTGAGAGAAAAAAATGTGTTTCACGGGTTTCTATGACAACCTGATATTTTACTTTTTTGACTGCTGACATAGAAGTACCGATATGGCATTAATTACAAATAAAATTTGTTATCATTGGTCATGATGTATTGCATTTCGGTAAATCTGGTTAAGGAGCGAAAGGGCGATAATTAGTATTAAATTACCAATAATATTTATGGTAAGTTTCCTCGAGTTTGACTCTAGTAAATGTATTGTGCTACAGAACAGAATCCTTTGTGTGATATTATCTCCCCTAATGGAAATGACGCAGTCTGTTTCCAGAAGACACTCTCTTAATATTATCGGTTCCTCATCACTGGTTCTGGGATCTACCCAGAAAATGTCGGATTTGGGAATGCTTCTAGCTGTACACTTTACACTTGCTTGATCTCCTTTGAATATCTCCAAAACTGAACTTGATATGTTGAACTCTATAATTGGCTTGTCTGAAAAGGATTTATGTTCTAAATCTTTTTGAGTGTACCTGTTACTTTAAAAAAGGGATCGTGTAACATCCCGTGCATCTAGAATGTTTATAGATTTCCATCAGTCTAACCTACATACTATAATGACAATACAGACACGTAAACTATGAGAAAAGAAAAAAAATTATAATAAGAATTTTAGTTGCAGTTAATACTTCTATGTACTGTTTTACTATGGTATGGACAAAATGAGACAAATTCATTTATGAATGTACATGACGGGTGTGAGTCAGAGAATGGCTTCAAAAATAGCGAGACTGAGATCTTCAACTTACCATTGAATTGCTTTACCATACTGCACAAACCGTTTTCGAAATTCATACTTACATGGTAAAGATTCAGATTTTTTCACCGAAACGTTAAAATATGAACAGTCAGATGAACATGTTATCTGTTTCTCTATGTAATTTTGACTTATGTTAACAGACACTCTATACACCGAGTCCCAGGCACCGGAAGGTCTGCTGGTCTTTTTGCTGTTTCTCTCTAATTGGATACTTCCGTCAGGCGCTTGCCATTTTGCTTGACATGCGGGATTTGAACCGTAGATTGTACATACTGCTTCTATTTGAGTTGGTTGTTCTTTGGTTATTATTTGTAGCTTTAGATCTGTTGGTGGAACTGAGGAGAAAACAAGCTGTTTACACTTCATCCTCAATCAAATTGCACGATCTATGAGGAAAACACTATTGAGGGTTGGTTGTTAAGTTATTCATTAACCCATTTACTAGTATTACTATATGTTCCTTTTGAATCAGTTACTCTCGGAAGCAGACGACAAATACAATGCCGAGTAAACGCGTGTACTATAAAACATGATTTACTCTTTTTTTGTTATAATAACTAAAATTACTTATAGTTGTCACTTTAGCCAATAGTTTACTTCATTTGAGCCATCTTTATCAAATGCGTTGTATAACAGTATACAGTGTTGTTATCAAAATATATAAAGATCGAATTAGCACCATAAATTTTAATAAAAGGCATTTTTTAATGCGAAACAAAACAAATCTCATTTTTATATTGTGAACTTACAAAGGTAATTTACGCTTCCCATCACGACACATTTGTCTTTTGGCTTGTACAAGTTACTGTATCGGCAGCATGAGATGTTTTGGCCGTTCCAAATTCTCTTAAATGTTATAAGGGAGATAGCACTTGAGTATGACTGGTCGGTGGTGCTGAAAGTATCTGTTCTTTGTACAGGCGACAATGCCGTATCGGAAATTTTCAAAGACAAAGTCGGAGTTGGTCTTCCAGCCGCAAATTTACATGTTATATTAACGGGATCTCCCTCCCTCAGGACATCAGGTAGCTTGTAACCTAGAATTGTAGGTGGGTCTAAAAGAAAAGCAAAGGTACGACGTAACATTTCTCTGTGGTTTAAGTGTTCGGGCATTGCATGAAATAGTTCGACTGTACTGTTATAATGATAATCATAACTGAAACGAGGAAGAAGGGTGATTACTACTACTATTAGTAGTAAAATAATGATTATCATTAATAATTAACAATCTTCTTCTGAGGTATACTTTTTAGTATACCGGTGATATAATTCGTAGTTTGCAAGGTTTGCAAAAATAAATTGATTTGTTTTGGTCATCGAATCCGTATTTTTATCTTATTGAGCTTACTGAAAAGTGTCTGCAATTCATGAAACATTCTTAACGGTTCATGCTATGTGTTTTTATGAGTATCACGTATTCAATACTATTGTTTTCTTAAACCATTTCTAGCGTATTGTGAAACATTCTCAAACTGTTCTATAAAACTGATAAAAATACATCAAAGAATGTTTGAATCAGGCCAACGATCACAGCAAACAAGTACGTAACTAAATAAATGTATGATTGTATTTAAGTGTGTATTTAACGTGTTACTTACTTATAACATACACGGGCGCCGTGGTTGTTAATGGAGATATCAAAAGGTCGTTCTTTACTGAACAGTTCACTGGAGCCATATGCTGTCTGTTTCGAAAACGAAAGTATGCAGCGTAACAACCTGCTGTTTGGTCAAAAGAAGGGGTTTTAAGGTCATTTTCTATTGCCATGGTCACTGTTATTGGTTCCGTACCACCGCTTATCCTACAGCAGATCTGACACCGAACTTCTTCCGTACAAACAATACAGTTTTGGCAATCCTCGATGTTTGTTAACCTTTCGAAACTTGGCGGCTTTGGTGCAACTATAAAAACAAATATTAGATAGATTTGTGCAAAGCTAGTCTTAATTGGAAATCATGAACATGTAACAATCCCATTTAAAAGGTGCACACAAGTATAGTAAGTATCTTGTAAACTAGATCTACCAACAACAGGTCAAATATTATCATTTCATTGTAAGATTATTTTTATTTTAGTTCTATTTTCTTTCTTTTTTTCTTAATAAACAGATAAGACGAAACCATCGTACGACTTACTTTATCTTTTTAATACCATCGTTTCGAGGAATAATCACAATTATCCATCTGACCAAAAACAACGATTAAAGTGGAATTATGCGCATTCCAGCTGAAATAGGTGTGTGTACAAAAGGGTAGAGAAAATAATAGCTTTAAACCCAATACCCCAAACTCTTCACGCTACCAGAAAATAATAACTTTCCAAATATTGATTTTCTTATTTTGACTCGGAGAGTCTTTTTAGAAAAAACAACTGCATGCTTCCACTGCCGAAATCTCTACCAACAACAACAACGACACAATCAACTATCATTTTATCAGTCCGATCTTTTTATCTCTAAATCACCAACTTCAAATACTAATGCAGCATTATCATTAATTTAACACATTTCAATGCACAGCAACCAAACATTGCTTTTGTAAAACTGTCACCAAACATACACTATGTGCAGTAAAATGCGCATAATGTCACTTTAATCAATTTTTTTTTGAAGTAATGCAATTTAACCAAATTTTTTTCTAGCTTTGTCATTTATTTTAAAAAAATCGGAAGGTGTAATGGTTTTGAGACGTGTCTAATTATTCCCGTTTTTGACTATTACTTAGACAGCTTTTGTGTCGCTTACCTTTCATGATCGTTTGATATTGTTCATTATTCCAACATTAATACATGTATAATTTAAAATGCATGTTAGAGCGTTTTTTTATGAAGTCGAATACATTCTTCTTAAAAATTAATTCAATTACTTTTGAAAAATTTAGGATTAAGTTTTGCAATTCTCATTATCATGAACCTTTGTGTATGTACGTCCGTGTTATTGTACATACCTGGTAATATTACTTTAACAACATTTGAATAGTGTTCTTCATTACACTTTACTTCGTATCTTCCATTCATGGATTCGTTGAACGAAAATATCGTGAAAACATATTTATCATTATCCATCGCTTTCTCTTCATAAACACCATCCACCATACTGGGCAGTTTTACACGTGTATTCTGGTTGTAAGAGTGCACCAAAACTCGTTTGTATCTTTGAGGATTATCGTTAACAGTCTTTGTCGGAAAATACTCTATCTCCACCTTCTTGCAAAACTCTATTTTCTTTGTTCTTAGGTGAACATATCCACATGGTTCCCTTGATATATCTGAAGAAACATTAAACACACCAGTGTGAGATTCAAACTTATCCCGGAAAATGCTTTTTACTTTGAATGAATGAATCTGTTTTATTAGTTTTCTTGATGTATTTAAACAAAAGGAAGTCAGAGCAATTTGGAATTAAAAAGTATTTCAAAAAACCACATTTTCTCTAAATAAATAAGCTTCGTTTTGAAGTTGTTTAATGCACAACCAACATCCGAAAAGAGAAAAAAAGTCCCGCAAAAGAAAGAAACTGTACATAGTTCTTGAAAACCCTAAATTTTACGATACCGCAACATCTATCGGAAGACAGAAATTTTGCGTGATCGGCTTGACTGGTTTTCAGTAGTTGTGTGTACAAAAGCGTAGAGTAAATAATAGCTATTAACCCAATACATCTAACTCTTCACGCTACCAGTATAAAATAATAAAAGAAAAGAACAACTGCATGCAGGAGTTGCTTCCCTTCCACTGCCGAAATCTCTACCAACATCAACAACGACACATTCAACTATCATTTTATCAGTCCGATTTTTTTTTATATCTAAAGCACTAACTTCAAATACTAATACAGCATTATCATTAATTTAACAAATTTAAATGAACAGCAACCAAAAATTGCTTTTATAAAACTGAAAACTGTCACCAAAAATACACTTTGTGCAGTAAGCTGCGCATAATGTCACTTTAAAATAAGTGTAAGAATTAGATTTAGTATTGTTTTGTATCATTTGTACAAGCACTGTCTTCCATAGAGGCTACCAAGCCAGTCTATCATACAAAGTCTCGAGTAAGAAAGTTAAAATAAGTGTAAGAATTAGATTCAGTATTGTTTTGTATCATTTGTACAAGCACTGTCTTCTATAGAAGTTACCAAGCCAGTCCATCATGTAAATAATTGAATTTGTAGATTATTGGCCAAATGATTTGATTTAAATTTCTCTCTTTGAAGCCAGTTTGTTCACACGACCGCCTTGAGTACATCCGTACTTTGATTTAAACAGTCATGTAGAAGTTTATTAGAGTATTTCAACCGTTTAAAAACCAATTTTGATGGGTAAAATATAATGTAGATATTGGCATATCAGATCTGAAAGATGCCAGGCGTCTTCATGAATTCATTATGCTGAACATTTGTACAATGAAAGGTAAATAAGGAAAATGCAAGGCATATAACAAAGATGCTTACTACCCCTTGATACTGGTGATGCAGGTTAAAAACCACGCTGAAAATGATTAATTATGTTGAATATGCAAACACAATTTTGCAATTATTTAATTTTGTTGGACGCCTTATAATGATTAGAAATATCATTTTATTCGTGATTGAACGATCTTTGTTATGCGATACATTCCTTATTACGCCGGTTGATATGACGACGTCAAATATCGAGTAAGGAATAAAAACTTACCTTTAAGTTTAAGTTTGGGAGTTTCCATAGTACATTTAACGCTGTCGTTGAAATACTGGATCCGGTAAAACTTTGCATCATTCTTGGTCGTCGTAGAAACAGTATCAGTCACAATAAAGTAATACGTTCCATCTTTCACAAACTGGTCAAATTTTGGTTTCCTTTGAAGAGTAGACCATGGATTCTCTTTGTTTGTACGTTGCCATAGTATACTTGCTGTTTCGTCATACATACTGGGAGTAAAGGTGAACGTAACATTTCTGCCGAGTATGGCCGGCTCTTCAATACTTACATCACCGCATTCGTTCACATTGACTAAGGCTGAAAGAACGAAGGTTCAAGAACGTTAAGTATGACTTTTAGTTTACTGTCTGGTTTACTGTCTTCATTTCTAGTGATAACTACACACAGTATGAAATATACGCATACGAGTTGTGAACTTGTTTAAAACTTTGAAGAATTTGTAAGACTGTCAGTCTCGTTTTTCGCCACAGACCATCTTACTGCACATAGTGTATTTTTGGTGACAGTTTTATAAAAGCAATTTTTGGTTGCTGTTCATTTAAATGTGTTAAATTAATGATTATGCCGCATTAGTATTTGAAGTTGGTGCTTTAGATATAAAAAATCGGACTGATAAAATGATAGTTGATTGTGTCGTTGTTGATGTTGGTAGAGATTTCGGCAGTGGAAGGGAAGCAACTCCTGCATGCAGTTGTTCTTTTCTTAAATTGACTCTCCCAGTCAAATAAGAAAATCAATATTTGGAAAGTTATTTTTTCATACTGGTAGCGTGAAAAGTTTGGTGTATTGGTTTAAAAGCTATTATTTCCTCTACGCTTTTGTACACACACCATATTCAGCTGGATTTGTACTTTAAAAAATGCGCATAATGTCACTTTAATATATATTAAAATAAGCCAGAAAAGTGCAAACCTTTATCACAAATATGTGACACATACAACATTTAAAGTGTAATGAAAGGTTCTACATGTTATATGAAAAATTATGTACCATCTTGTTTAGATGTTATTTTAACAAATTGTTCAAACTTGATATGCAACTCCATTAACTTTGAGTCCGGTTTAAGTGACTGTCATTACTTCATTGCTACAACTCTAAAAGAACAGTGTAATCCAATAAAATCAAAATATGCCAATTTGAGACCATACAAACATTTTAACCCAGATTCTTTTAATGCATATTTGAGCACCGCACCCTTTCATGTAGCACATGTATTTGATAATTTTGATGCTAGTGAGTATTTATTGAACGATATTGTCAAATACCATGCTCCTTTAAAACAAACCAAGTGGAAAAAAACAAGAATGGTGACCTAAGACATGCTATTTATAAAAAGAAACAGCTAAGAAATAAGATTTTTAAATGTAAAAATGATTTTAACTGGAATGCTTTTAAGAAACAGAGATACATTATGCCGCATTAGTATTTGAAGTTGGTGCTTTAGATATAAAAATCGGACTGATAAAACGATAGTTGATTGTGTCGGTGTTGATGTTGGTAGAGATTTCGACAGTGGAAGGGAAGCAACTCCTGCATGCAGTTGTTCTTTTCTTAAATTGACTCTCCCAGTCAAATAAGAAAATCAATATTTGGAAAGTTATTATTTCATACTGGTAGCGTGAAGAGTTTGGTGTATTGGGTTAAAAGCTATTATTTCCTCTACCCTTTTGTACACACACCATATTCAGGTTGATTTTTGCTTGAAAAAAATGCGCATAATTTCACTTCAATCATGCCAAAATTATTTACAACTATGCTGAAGCCAACACCTTGTCGTATTGTGATTATAACATAGAAAAGCTACCAGAAGTTTTAGAATCTGGAAGTGCTATTTTGATTATTAATAAGTGGTTTGACAGTAATTTTATGCAAGCAAACCCTGATAAATTTGTTAAACTTCGATGCCCATGTTGCAAGTATTTGTTAAAAAAGAAATCAGCAAGCCAAGTAATTATTATCTAGATTGTCTAAATACCTTAATCAAGATACAAAACTACTTATTTATAAATGTTTGTCCGCTCCAATTTTAACTACTGGCCAATGTATAGCATTTTTGTAGCCAACAAAAGTAAATATGCCAACCCTAAATATTGGACGCCTTCGGCAACTAGCTATTGAAATATTCAAATGCTTACATAAACTTTCGCCAAATTGAATTTACATTTTGGATCTAAATATTATTCTTTCAGAAATAGCAATATGCTTGATGTACCAAGTAAAAACACAGTTAGGTATAGTAAGAAGAGTTTCAGCTATGAAGCCGTCCATGTATGGAACAGTCTTCAAAATGAATTCCGTACAACTACGGAATTTAAAGAATTCAAAAGACTGACCCATACCTGGAATGGCTACAAATGCAAATGTTCCATGTGTGTATAGCTTTACTCCTCTGTTTTTGTTTTATGTGCATGGCATAGCTTTATTTTTGTTTGATTTTTGGATGCATAGCCTAGCTGCTTTGTTTTATTTGTGCCTTTCATGTGTATGTCATTGCTTGTTTTGTTTCCATACCCTATGTGCATGCATCGTGTCTGTAATGGCATTTTATTGGGAGGAAGTTGCTGATCAGTTCTTTCCAAATCTGATTTGGGGAGACAAATGCTCTTAAATATTTCTTATCGGTCGCACTTTTGTGTTTCTTTCGTTTCTCAGAATTTTATTTTTCCTTTTTATAGCATTTTTAGACCCACATTGTAGGCCAGGATCAGCAACCTCCCCACAATTTTAATATCCCCCGCGAACTATAGTAGTTTGTATTGTACTGAATTTTTCAGTAGTTTGTACTGTATGCTTCCTCTGTTCAGTTTTCATATGCTTCATATGGTTTTTATTGTCTGTATGTATTGTATGTATGTATTGTATGTATGATTTAACCTTTTAGCTCACATGTTTTGTCTGAATGTTATTCATGTTTCTTTACTTTTTTGTCGATTTTTATTCAATTTTAAATACATTTTGTGCTAGCATTAATCTTACAGCGTTTCTTCTTCAATTAGATTTGAATAGTTTTATTTGTCTATCTATTTGTCGAAATTTTAACTTGTCTCTTAATTCATTAGATACACTAGTCTCGCCACCAGGCTAGATGATAATATACTTCATTAAAACTCCAAGCAAAATACTTTAAAGCCTTTTATTCTAACAGGGCTCGATCATCTTAACATTTTTGGCAGCGAAAGGAGCTAATTGAGTAAGAAATGAATAGACAGATAATCAAAAAATGAAATAGTAAATGTAAGGACTGATTGCCAGTCTATAGATACACGTGTGTTTCTTATAACATAATTTCCCATACAATGTTTTATGTGTTAAGATCTTTTATTTCTCTCCTTATATTATTTGTTTGTATGCTATTTGATAATCTACGTTATGTCGGAAAACAGCTTTTAGCTAGTGTTATTTTGTTTACCAAAACCGACTATAAATAAAGATTATCTTATCTTATTATTAAGTACCTTATCGTTTCTTATCTTATATGTCAACATTGTTTTAGAGTGAATAGAATATGGTTCTATCATTATCCTATCAATAAATTTATGTTACTTTATCAGTGAATTCAAAGTGATCCTTGGACTTAAAGTATTAGAGAAGAAGGTTTATAATTGATACCTGTTCCGCTGTTAATTGAAGCTGCAATGATGAACAGAAGAAAACTACATGAAAGACACTTATTCCAAACCATGCTTGTATTTGAAATCACATTTCCTTACTGAGCGATGCTTGTAGACATACAGACTTTAAATACGATCAGGAAGTGACAGGAGAGCCTAACATTGGAGCGATTACTTCAATTGTCTTTGAGTAATGTTGTTTCCGGATGAAGTCGTAGATGATTCATCGGAACGGTGTACTATGCAGACGAGCCTTGCAGACAATATAAACAAAGAAGGATTTTCCAGGCAATATAGAGTGTATTAGTAAGAAGTATAAGATCTAGATAATGAGGTGTGAATTGGAAACTTAATAGGCTAATGAAGTTTGAAAAGGGATTTCCACAAACTGATAATATGATAATGATGTTTAAGATTTATTTATCTATTTATTTATTTATTTATTTATTTATTTATTTATTTATTTATTTATTTATTTATTTATCTATTTATTTATTTATTTATTTATTAAAGTCTCGTCAATGTATCACAGAATAAATACAATGCATATTATAATATGACCAGTAAGAATGAAGAACATACTGATAAATGATACAAAAAAGTTTATATGAACAGGTTTAAACGGTATTTTGCAGACAGACTGTACTTTGAATTTTACAGACAAGTGAGGATAAAGAATAAGGCTGATAAATGATAATAAAAAAAGCAGGAATCAGTATTTTACAGATAGACTTTACTTAGAATTTTGCAGACAAGTAAGGATGAAGAACATACTGATAAATGATACACTAAATTCAAAATGGTCTTTTGAAGACCGATTAAACTTTGAACTTTGCAGACAAGTAGCAATACAAGAAGTTTGCAAAATTTACCTTTAAACTTTTAAGATATGTGATACATAATTAACCACATTAAACAGCATTCTGGCAATAAATGTGCTATTTTTGCCCATTTTGCCGGTGTTTTAACAAAAGAAAAAACGTGTGTTAACGGGGAGATTCACGCGCCGTTATAACCCGTTTTCATTCATGCGCAGTACAAGGCTATTGTAAACAATGGACCTGTCTCCCAAGTCTTACATCATGCACGGCGTCAACAGTGCCGGGCTTAAAAACCGCTGGTGACGTCATAAATATGACGTAAACAAAACGGACGTTGTCCCGCGCATTATTGAACGTCGTACCAGTAAGAGCGTTTCATTTTTATTTTTATGATTTTTTATGCTATTTATGCTAGAATAGCGTTAACGAACGTTTTTTCGTGTTATAACACCTGCAGAAACCCTCGGGACATGTTTGTGCCCTCGCCCTAACGTGCTCGGGCACCAACCATCCTCGGAATTCTGCAGGTGTTATAACACTTAAAACGCGCGTTAACCCTACATTATCATATTATCAATTTGTGGGAGTCCCTTTTTCAAACTTCATGTATAACACCAGCAGCCTATTAAGTTTCATATTCATGTCATTATGTGGATCTTACACCTTTAACCAATACAATATATATAGTCTGCAAAATACAATATCCGTTCTTGTGTCTCTTGCCCGCAAAGCCCTTCTTTGCTTTTATTTTCTTCAAAGCTCGTCTGCAAGTACTTGTGGATCTGAAAAAAGCATGACATTTCTCTGCTTGCCGACGAAATTAGCATTAGTAGGTACACCATTTTCTGCAAAACAGTTACACGGGGTGACGGATGTTACCATCTAAACCAAATGTGTCATTATAGAAACTGTTTTTGCAATTTAAAGTAAATTTCTAAATGCAAACTTATCAAATTGATGCATTCTTATATAAAAAGAATCGATTTTCAGACTTTGCGTTTGGGGAAGTGACGTCACAATGTTTAACGTTACGTCACAAGTAATTCACGACAGTCGTCTGATATAGGAGGGGTTCCAGACCGATTTTTCCGGTATGAGTAAAATCACCGGAAGTGCCGATCTGATATGCAAGAATAAAAGTTTATGTCATGAGCACGCGATCCAGACCGAAATATATGGTAAATATCTGCCGAGTTCCTACTAAACAGTTACCCGAGGTGACGGATATTTCAATTTGAATCAAATGTCTTATAATATAAACTTTTTCTTGCATACCGTCTTGCACTTTAAAGTAGATTTCTAAATGCAATCTTATAAAACGACATTCAAACGTTACGTTTGGGAATGTATGCCACAATGTTTATAGCGTTACGTCACAAGTGAGCAGAACATGTTCTTCTCTAGAAACTGTAAACAGATTTAACGTACTTTCAAATTTATGTGTTGAGTGTGGCGAGCTTAAGTGTGAATGTGCGAATTTATATTCTTGTCACACATTTAGGGACTATAAAGACGAAAACAGACATGTTGACCTTACACGGTCTGTATATTGTAATGCAAATCATTCTATAAATATTGATAATGTTATAGATGATACCCCGAAAATTGCAGCATGTTTTTCAATCTCTAATATAAAAGATAATTTTATTAGGGATTTGGATTCTCCTAAAATGGAAATATCGATTAAACTGCAAAGTAAAGGTTTACAAATTATATCACTTAATGCACAACATTTTCTACCAAAAATAGATGAAGCCAGATTAATTATGCTTGAAAACAAATCAGTAAGTATTGCCGGGGTTTTTGAAACATTTCTCAATAGGAATAAAAGTGAGTCGGAACTCTGTATTGATGGATATAAATTTGAACGAAAAGATAGGATACATAAAGGTGGTGGGGGAATATTAATTTGTCTGAGAAGAAATATACCTTATTCAAGACTATACAACTTAGAAAATGATGGAATTGAAGCAATATTCATCGAAATATGTTATCCACAAAGTAGTCCATTTATTGTAACTTTTGCATACAGACCTCCGTCATCAAAACAAGATTTGATAGAAAAGCTTCAGTGCCAGATTGCATCTGTATCTGATAAATATAATGAATACTATATCTTAGGTGACCTTAACTTAAATTATGACCCAGAAACCGGATTTTAAAATGCCAAATGGTCAAACATGTTACTAAAATTCGGATTGAATCATTTAGTCACATATCCAACAAGAGTTACAAAATCAAGTTCTTCTATAATAGATCACATTTACTGTACGTCAACGGATAATGTTATCGAAGTCACTCTTCTTCAAATTAGCATAAGCGATCACTATCCGATATGTTTAACACGTAAAATGTAGTACCATGCAGACGACATTACAATATAGATCATTTTCAAAATTCAATGAGAACAATTTTAGAAATCATATTTTACACTCTGGATTGGATACTATTGAGACTGTAAGTGATCCGAATCTCTCACTTGAAAAGTTTTATGAAATATTTAACACAGTATTAAACTCCCATGCTCCCATGAAAACAAAACGTATTAAACACACATACCAGCCAGAATGGTACACAAACGAAATAAAAGATGCGCGAAAACAGCGAGATTATCATCATGACAATAAAGACTGGCCCAGTTATAAATTTTTGAGAAATAAAATCACAAATCTCATTGAAAAAGCAAAGGAAGATTACTGCATTGAAGCAATTAAAAATAACACAGATTCAAAGTTTATATGGAAACATATAAAAACTGTCACAAACGCTGTAAATCCCAAACAAATTTCTGTTCCGGTTAAACTTGTCAAAGACGACACAGTTCTAACGAATGAGCATGACATCTTGAATTGATTTAACAAACATTTCATAAACATTTCGAGATTTATTTCGAAGTCTCCTCTGAATAAAAATGCGTTAAATGATTTAAAAATGCAGCTAGACTCAAAGCTCAAAAATACATATTTTCATTTAAAATTGATAACTCCACTTTACGTTAAACATATAATTGACAAGTTAAGCACCACTGAAGCTACAAGAGAAGATGGCGTAGGTCCTAAAATATTAAAATTATGCACTGACCAAATTGTAATTCCAATAACAAGTATTTTAAACTGTAGTATTGAAACTGGCATTTTCCAGACAGATTGAAAAAGGCTTTGTTATTCCCATATATAAAAATGGGGTAAAAGATGATCTATCTAATTATAGGCCTATTTCCATTTTGAATACAATCTCAAAAATATTTGAAAGACATATTGCAAACCAGCTTTACGATTATTTTAGTAAAACAGATATCCTTCATTCAACACAGTCAGGCTTTAGAAATCACCATTCTTGCCAGACTACTGTCACATACATGATTTATACATGGATGAAGGCTATAGATGAAGGCAATTTTGTAGGAAGTTTATTTCTTGAACTTAAAAAGGCCTTTGATCTAGTATTTGATCAACTTATTGTTGTACAAATTAAAATTGTATCATTTCAGTGAAAATGCAATATCATGGTTTAAGTCATATTTACAATGCAGGAAACAATATGTTAAAATTGGACAAAATGTATCTAGCACACTGGATGTTAAAACAGTAGTTCCCCAAGGGTCAATATTAGGTCCTTTGTTGTTTTTAATTTTTGTAAAAGATCTGCCTTTGATAGTAAAAAAATACAAATCTTGATATGTATGCAGATCCACTTTATACAGTTTTGGCAAATATGTATCGACTATAGAACATAATTTCTTAACCTTAGGTTCAAAATATAAGCTCGGGCATACTAAACTGTATAAACTCTAATATTAAACATTTTCCTTAGTAATAACATGATACAAAACGTTGAAAAGCAGAAACTTCTTGGATTAATTGTAGATCGATCTTTTGACTGGAACTATCAAGTAAAGGAAGTTTGTTGTAAAATAAATGTAAATTGAACCTTTTAAAACGGGTATCACGATATTCAACAAATGACATAAAAAAACATTTATTACAATTCCTATATTCTGCCAGTGTTTGACTATTGCTTCAATATATGGGGGAATTGTAGTCAAACAAATATTTACAAATTATCGAAACTGCAAAAAAGATCTGCTAGAATAATCTTTCAGTTTCCATTTAGAACTCCTTCATACGCCATGTTTAAACAATTGTACTGGTTGCCATTAGATGTACGATTTAAGTACCACATAGGCGTTTTTGTATACAAGGCAGTTACCAAGCTAACCCCCGACTATTTTTGTAGATTAATCAGAAAATCCGAAAATAAAATCTACGCTTTACGGTCCGCGACAAATAGAGATCTTACAAGCTCCACACCGCAATCACAATACTTAAAGAAAACATTTGAATATTCAGGAATGTGTATCTGGAATGAGATTCCCGTAAGAACGAGAAACAGTAAAACCTTAAAGCATTTCAAATCTTCATTTTTCAAACTTCTCATAAATAATTTATATGGAGAATCCAGATCGTTGACTTTACCTTAACACAGAGTGAATGTGTTACGGCTTTGGAATTTAGTTCTGCTCAAATCAATCTCGTAACTTGTTATTGTTGTTTTGTTTACTGTATACTATGTATTTTGTAAGAAGGCCTCATGTTAGATAAGTTTTGTTTTAAACTTATAGACTTACTGAGTTACCTTCTATAAATAAAGATTATTATTATTATATTATTTATCCCTCCGCCGAAGGCGAAGGGGATATTAGAAATGGTCTTCGTCCGTGCTTCCGTCCGTGCGTCCGTCCCAATTTTGTCCGGGGCATAACTCCAAAAGTACTTGAGCGATTTTCTTCAAACTTCATACACTGACAGAGCACATTGGGAGAAAGTGCAGTGTATAAGAACAATAACTCTACCTTGCCTACATTTAGAGTTATTCCCCCTTTATCAGATTTACTAGAAAAACTTTGTCCGGAGCATAACTCCAAAAGTACTTGAGGGATGTTCTTCAAACTTAATATACTGACATAGCATAATGGTAGGAAGTGCAGTATGCAAGAACAATAACTCTACCTTGCCTACTTTTAGAGTTATTCCCCTTTATCAGATTTACTTGAAAAGTTTTGTCCAGAGCATAACTCCAAAAGTACTTGAGGGATTTACTTCTAACTTAATACACTGACATAGCACATTGGTAGGAAGTGCAGTGTGCAAGAACAATAACTCTACCTTGCCTACTTTTAGAGTTATTCCCCTTTATCAGATTTACTTGAAAAAAAATTTCCGGAGCATAACTCCAAAAGTACTTGATGGATTTTCTTCAAACTTAATTCACTGACATAGCACATTGGTAGGAAGTGCAGTGTGTAAAAACAATAACTCTACCTTGCCTACTTTTAGAGTTATTCCCCTTTATCAGATTTACTTGAAAAAAAAATTCTGGAGCATAACTCCAAAAGTACTTGAGGGATTTTCTTCAAACTTAATACACTGACATAGCACATTGGTAGGAAGTGCAGTGTGCAAGAACAATAACTCTACCTTGCCTACTTTTAGTCAAATAGAAAAATATCATACCTATACTGATAATGAACATTAATATAATTTTGCAAACCTTCTCTTCATTGCCTTATTCTTTTTCCACTTACTTGAAAACTGTACTAAGCATGACCATAACTACATGTATACGGCTTTTAAGGATTTCCTCTCACCAAGTAAAATGTATGAAAGTACAACCTTCAGGTAACTTCTTCCCGGCGGGGGGATTAACCATGTGTAACATGGCTCTTGTTATTATTATTAATTCACGAGAGTTGTACGGCCTAGGAGAGGTTCCAGATGAATTTTTCCGGCATGGGTAAAATAACCGGAAATTCCGATCCGACATACAAGAAAATTTAAATACCGCATGCAAAATTTTACTTTAAGTGATCGTTTCGTTCTATTAGGCTTCTATTTTAAATGATAGTGTTAAACTTTCAGCTAAATATATGTTTAAACAGGAGCTCGACCATAGCAAACACCATACACATACAATTACAATGTGTATACCATCTTAATGATTTATTATACATACACAGAAACTGTGACTGTCAGACGGAATTCTAAAGCATCGTTCATAACTGAACACTTCATCAGAGTTTCGTGATTTCTCTCCCGAATATAGACAACTGCCTCTAAATCCATTGAAATGGTGTCGATTTGCGTTAAGTATATCATTTCCGATTGCCATGGTTACTATCATTGGTTCAGTGCCACCGCTTATCTTGCAGAAAACCTCCAACCGAACATCGGATTCACTAACAATACAGTTCTTGCAATCATCAATGTATTTTAACTTTTCACAAACTGATTACAATGCGTCGTCACTAGGCGCTGCATCAGTGATTTCCGTGGTTCCTTCATTATGTTCAGGTTTAGGCTGTCTACTTGCTCGAATAACATCTTTATCGCCACTAGGCGTTGCATCAATTACTTCCGTGGTTCCTTCATTATGTCAGGCTGTTCACTTGCTTGCATATCATCAGTTATGTTTCCATGAAGTGGCTCTTCTGGTTCTTCATAACATCTACACCTTTTCAGTTTACAATAGAAATAGTTGCATTTATGAGAGATGTAGTTTAAATACGTTAATATCTTGTAAAGAATTAATCATCTCTTCACAATGAAAAGTGATTTTGTAGCGGCTGTAACTGATTTTCTTTCTTTGAATAGTAAGTACTTATATATCAAGCATCATGTAATTACAATGTACTAGCAATTACTTTTTACATGCTAACTACCAGCAAGATCAAAAGTTGACAGAATGCATGACAAATATTTACAGTTGAACGCATATCATGTAACATTGTACGAGTGTCTGCCACACTTGTGAATACGATAGAATAACAGAAATACGTCGCTTATTAGAAATGTTAACAGTGACAAGGTTTACTGTTGAAAATACAAAATAAACTTAGTTTTGAAAATACATATTTTAAACAACTTATCTATAACCGATTGTATAAATTTGCACAGAGTTATGTTTCTTTGTACTACTTAGTACCATAACCCAAAATTTTGATGAAGTTATTAAGAATTAAATGTTGTTGTTTTTTGTGTATAGATATCTCAGTTTAAGGGGTAGCAGATGTATATAACTTTGTATGGCGGTAACAGGTTTACATTATCCAGATAGTTTTACCGAGTTTAGTACAAAAGTAGTTAGTTAAGACTAATTTATTTTAGGTCGATTGCGAAACAAGTTATTCAACTTATATTAATCACTCTCGACACCTCACTCCTGATTATATCCATCGCCGTGAGGGTATGGAGAAGAGAAGCCAGTTTCCCTTTTTAATGCTGAGCGCCAAGCAAGGGAGCTAAATTACCAAATAAGATAGACCCAAATAGTCGAGTAGCCACTACGAAACCTACATACGCATTTCGAAATTTCGCAATGATATCAGGTTTTTCGTATAGAATTACATCATTGTTACGTAGCAACTTTAAATAGTATTCAAGAGATTTACAAACGTATTTCTTAAAACAATGTACATGTAGTATGTAAAAAGACAGACGAGCAAATACACACCTGATGGTATCTTCACCTGATGAGTGTGGCAACTGATGTCGCTGTAAATGTAAAAGTGGTACAAACTGTAAAGCTTTGGAGATAATACGAAGTATACATACTTTTAAACATCTACATTACAATGAAGTTCTTATATTAACATAAAATCAAGGGAAATAAGCTTGTTTCTTTGTCTGAATGTATATTGAAAACATTTAATGCGCAGTAAGCTATCTCAATATCAGATAAAGTCATATTTTAAAACTGCTCGCTCTCAGATTTTTGGGGAAAAACTCTAAGTTCTTCGAATCGTGCCTGAAAGTCACGTATTAAGACACGAATCATCAAATAAAAAGGTTCCAGTATGAAAACCTGTAAAATAGTTCTTAAATTATACGCTGCTAAATTATATTAATTCTGAAGCGTCACAAACGCAAGCTCAACAACATTTTCAACACATTTTCTCAAATCTTCAAGTAGATTTTTATTTGTATTGTTGATTCTAGCCATTACTTTTACACTTTATGTTTATTAGAATCATTTTTGAGAACGGAAACTTTGAACCAACAGGCTGAAGACATAGAAATACATAACATAGTTTGAAAATTTTAAAATCAAAATCATTACCATTTGAATCATTTAGCTTTTTCCTCATATTAAGAACAAAATGATTATAACAATGGCTGTTCCAACAATAGATGCTACGAGAACCCAATAGATGGAGTAACCCGCACCTTCTTCGTCTTTGGCGTGTCTTGGCCTTTCCTCTAGAATAATAAAAATACTGTTTGTTTACAGGTTGGAATTAACGACTAAGTCGTTTATATATGAACTGTTTTGAGAGACTTGCTCTTGTTTGCAGTGATTTCTGTGCCGCTGCTGCTGCTGCTGTTGTTGTTTTTGTTGTTATAGGATTGTAACGGTCGTTCTAACCGTTTTTATTCACTTTAACAGGCGGACACATAACTATTGTTCCTATGAAGAACCAGTACTAAACTCTTATCCTCCGTAAGAAACTACCGACTCTCTTACATAACGAGACATGGTCGGTTTACGGTACTGCAGTATATCTTAAACCGCCGATTTTACCGATAATGACTGGGAATGCATTGCTGAAAATTTTAAGTTAAGTAATAATACTTCCAAGTATTCTATTTAATATGTTTTGGAGGTTATTTAGTTTGACTTTAGCTAAAGGGTATGTCCCTTTAATATATAAACTGTTTTAAGAGACTTGCTCTTGTTTGCAGTGATTTCTATGCTGCTGCTGCTGTTGTTGTTGTTGTTACAGGATTTTAACGCTCGTTCCAACCGCATTTAGTTCATTTTAAGAGGCGGACAGTTAAACCAACTATCTTTCCTATGAAGAACCAGTACTAGACTCCTATCCTCCACAAGAAGCTACCAACTTTTACACATAAAGAGACACGGTCAGTAGCGGGGTTAAAACCCATGCCCCTCAATCTTTTGACAGGTTGCAGTGTTTTCAATTCAGCGACTTTAACCACTCGACCACGGATGCGGACTTTTTGTGCTGTACGAACTTTATGTCGGTAAGGTAAAACAACAAAAACCATACTGCTAGTTTCGAAATAATTCTATTTACTATGTACTTTTGTATTTTTATGTCTTACACTTTGAAGTCTGACCATGCACTATTTTAATGTTTGAAACATTGTTGTTAAATATTAAAATTTGAAATCATTGATATTTACAAGACTTTGGTTTCAAGTACGATTACATTAAGTACATTTAAAATCGGAATATGCATAAATCTCAAGTTTCAGAGAATAGGATTATAAAATGATTACCTCTTGGAGACAAAACAGCTCTGTCAAAAGCAAACCTTGCTTTGCAATTAAGTAATACATTGTACTTCTCAAATATTGCAGATAAAAGCTGAGCATTTATAAAAGTGTTTTACAGTTGAAAATCTTTGGAAGATGGTTTGTTACTTGCTAAATCTTGTTTTTAAACTGTGTTTCACGGGTTTCTATGACAACCTGGTATTTTACTTTTGGGACTGCTTACATAGAAATACCAATATGGCACTAATTACAAATAGAATTTGGTATCATTAGTATTTGTGTAGTACTGTATTTTGGTAAATCTGGTTAAGGTAGCAAAAGGGCGATACTACCAATAAAATTTATGGCTAGTTTCCTCGAGTTTGACTCTAGTAAATGTTTAATTTGTTTAAAATAGACAAATTCTATATCAAGTTATCACGCTGCAAGTGCTTTATCAACAAGGCTGTGTAAAATTACGATACATTGCTATCCTCAAATATATATATAAAAGATCGAATTAGCATGAGCAAGAACAACTTCATAAAAAAGCGGACAATCAAAACAATAAACGCTTCTTTGACTATCTATAACATTTTTAATCATGAAAGAATGTGCCAAAGAAATTGCTACAATTTTCACTATTCTTGTCAATAAATCACTACTAACTGGACTTGTACCAGCAGAATGGAACCAGGCAAATGTAACCCCTGTATTTAAAAAAAGGTGGAAAATTTAAAGCAAGTAACTATCGTCCTGTGTCGTTAACCTGTATCGCATGTAAACTACGTAAACATATTGTAGTCAATAACAGTCTTGCCCACTCAGACTCAAACAATATTTTGGTTGACAACCAACATGGTTTTCGCTCACGTAGATCTTGTGAAATACAGCTAGTATGTTTCTTGCATGATCTTACCCAGTCAGTTAAACGAAGCCAAGTTGACGTTGCAATCATGGACTTTAGAAAAGCTTTTGGTGTCGTTGATCATTGGATACTTCTTCACAAACTTTCATTTTATGAACGGAAATATTTACATGTGGATTCAGGCTTTTCTTAGCAATAGAACTAAACAAGTAGTAGTTGATGGGGAAGTATCATCAGAAGCCACTGTAGATTCAGGCGTCCCCCAAGGTTCCGTTGTAGGACCCCTTCTATTCCTCCTCTTTATAAACGACCTCTCCTCTAATATTTGTTCTCATGTCCGACTCTTTGCTGATGACTGCATCATCTACCGAGAAATACACTCAGCAAGAGACACTAAGACCCTCCAAGTCGACCTAAACAACCTGGAAGAGTGGGAGAAGAAGTGGAAGATGTCTTTCAATGTGGACAAGTGTCATATTATGCATGTTTCGAAATCTCGGCAAACCAACATGTCAAAGTACACTCTTCACAATGACCCACTATCACTTGTACAACAAGCTACATATCTTGGTATTGAACTATCTTCAAACCTTTCATGGACACATCACATAAATAAAATTACCAGCAAAGCTAGCCAAAACCTTGGATTCCTGAAGCGACACATCCACTCAGCAAAACCAGAAACCAAAGCAGCAACATACAAATCTTTCGTCAGACCAACCCTAGAATACAGTTCATCAGTTTGGGACCCGTACCATGAGAATGATATTCAGAAACTTAAAAACGTTCAAAGAAGAGCTGCACGTTTTATAACAAACAACTACTCAAATGCTCCAGGAACAGTAACAGACAGCCTGAACATGCTACAGTGGGAATCCCTAGAGAAGAAGAAGACAGAACAGCCGTCTCACTCTTTTCTATAAGATCCATTATGGGCTAGTTGATATAACACCGTCGCAATACATGACTCTTTACACTAGACACTCAAGATAGTTCCATCATCTAGCTTATCACTTCAGACTATAATTATGGAGTTCTCATTTTTCCCACGTACAATAGTTGAATGGAACTCTCTGTCGGTCTATGTATTCAGTGCTGACACTGCTATTGCATTTAGGGCAGCACTGGCTACATTGCCTCACATGCCATAGACGGTACAGAGATTTTATCCTTTATAACTGCACTAACATTCTTGTTTCTTCACCCCTCATACATTGTGATGTTGCACTATTATGGGTATTTTAAGGCTAAGCTAGGCTTTTGCGCTTTTTTATCACATTGCCAAAAAACCTCCTGGGTGGACTGAGTAACCTAGGACACTTGTCAATCTTTTAACTTTTCGAACCCTCCACGCATGGCCATAATAGTCTGTTATGACGGTAAGCCATTATCAAAGATGATGACGATGATGACTTTCAGAGGCCTTTTTACGGCGAAGCAAAGTAAAATGTATGTTTATATGTGAACTTACACAGGTAATTTACGTGTCTCAACTTGAAACATTCATCTTGTGGTTTATACCAGTTACTGTATCGGCAGCATGAGATGATTTTGGCCGTTTCAAATTCTCCTGAAAGTTGTAAGGGAGATAACACTGATGTTGACAGTATCTGTTTGTTGTACAGGCGACAATGCCGTATCGGAAATGTTCAACGACGAAGTCGGAGTTGGTCTTCCAGCCCCATAATTCACATGTCATATTAACGGGATCTCCCTCCCTCCTCAGGACATCAGGTATCTTGTAACATAGAAATGTAGGTGGCTTTAAAAGAAAAGCAAAGGTAAGACATAACATTTCTCTGCTCGTGGACGCCTTGTAAAATAATTAATTGGTCGGCCATTGAGTGAAATCGTTCGGCTGTAATCATAACTGTAACAATGAAACAGAAGCGAAGAAGAAGGGTGATTACTATTATTAGTAAAATAATAATCATCATTCAAAATCTTTTTCTTCTCAGGTAAACTTTGAAGTATAATATAATTCGTCGTTTGCAAGGTTTACTACAAAAGATTGATTTGTTTTGGTCAGTGAATCCGTATTTTCATCTTATTGAGGTTACTGATAGTTTCAGCAATTCGTTAATAATTCAGTTACATTCTGAACGGTTCATGCTATGTGTTTTCATGAGTAACACGTGTTGCATAAGATATTTTGCTTAAACCATTTCAAGCCTATTGTGAAACATTCTCAAACTGTTCTAAAAAACTGATATATATATATACATTAAAGAATTTGTCATAATGATATTTGAATCTGGTCAACGGTCATAGCAAACAAGTACGTAACTAAATACGATTGTATACGTGTGTATATAATATTATACTTACTATAACATACACAGACGCCGTGTTTGTGAATGGAGATATTAAAAGGTCGATCTTTACTGAACAAATCACCGGATTCATATGCTGTTTGTTTCGAAAACGAGTCTTCAGCGTAACAACCCGTCTCTTGGTCAAAAGAAGGGGTTTTAAGTACATTTTCTATTGCCATGGTCACTGTTATTGGTTCCGTACCACTGCTAATCCTACAGAAGATCCGGCACCAGTCTCCTTCCTTACAAAAAGTACAGTTCTGGCAATCCTCGATGTGTGTTAACCTTTCGAAACTGTCGGATTTGGTGCAACTATAAAAAAAAATATTTCGAAAAAAATTGTGCAAGCTAATCTTATTTGGAAATCATTTACATACAACAATCCCATTTGAAAGATGCACACAATGTCTCCAGTAAAGCAATTATGTTTACTAAATATGTTCAAAATGAGTTTTGCTTCTAGCTACATATAATCATGGTCTTGAAAGACCTTGATATAATGAATGAGGCTTTAATACAAAATATATAACTGTTTTCTTATTTATTTATTAAGATGTTCTTAAAGAGCATTGCATACAGGTCATCTCATATCTGGTATAAGATGATAATGGTTAATTAGAGCATTTGCCTTCCTATTCGAACTCAGTATTTCAAAACTGTGAATGCTTTTAAAAATATATTAACAGGCAGGACTGCATTTTCCGTATCTTGAAACCTAATAATGATAGCTAAATATCAGTGGATAGCAGGTATCTTGTAAAACTAGATCTACCAACAACAGGTCAATTATTACATTTCATTGTAAGATTATTTTGTAGTTTGGTCTTCATATATCAGCGAATAGCAGTTCTATTTTCTTTCTTTTTTTCTTGAATAAACAGATAAGACGAAACCATCGTACGACTTACATACTCTTTTTAATACCATCGTTCCGAGGAATAATCACATTTATTCATCTGACCAAAGCTACAAGATTAATCAGAATCTTTTGAAAATATGAAATATAATCCGATTTTTTTCTAGCCTTGTTTATTTGAAAAAAATATATCGGAAGGTGTAATGGTTTTGATACGTGTCTAATTATTCCAGTTTTTGACTGACATTTGGACAGCTTTTGTTTTGCTTATCTGTCATCATCGTCTGATATTGTTCCGTGTTCAAACATTGATACATGTATAATTCAAAATGCATGTTAGAGTGTTTTAAATGAAGTCGAATATGGTCTTCTTTAATGCAATTAGTTTTGAAAAAATAGGATTAAGTTTCTCATTGTCATGAGCCTGTGTGTATGTAAGTCCGTGTTATTGTACATACCTGGTAATATCACTTTATCACGAACCATCAGGCCATACCGATGCTTTGTGCACACATACCATACCTTTGATTGCCCGTTTTGTTGTTTCTTTGAAATAATTTGCACCGTTTTCTTTCAGTCTTTTATGAATGCTACTTGAAGTTTTTGCATCTGTATTAGTTTCGGCAACTTCCACGGTTACATTTTTAAACGTTGGTTGCTTATGAGTGTCTTCATTTCCAATATCAAACTTTCCCACGATGAAAGCATTAATCCAATATCTAACAAGGTCACATGTAACTGGCTGCCCGCAGTACTGTAAATGTGTAACAATGGCACTGTTTGAATGTCCGTTTCTATACAGACTTATGTCTGTCTTGTTTGGTTCACTTTAACCATTGTGTAAAATAATTGTTGTGAACAATCTTGGTAGAGGTCAGCTAGACAATGCTACATGGAAAATATCCTAGCTCTGGGCTTTGTTGTTAGATTAGTTGTCAGATAAGATTTTTAAAGTTTTCCCTATATTAGCTTTTGTAAAATCGAGTGACCTCCCTGGATGGGGTCAATTCTGACCCGGGCGTCATCATTTCAACAATCTTAGTAGAGGTCCACTAGGCGATGTTACATGCCTAATATCTCAGCTGTAGGCCTTGTGATTTCCGGGAGTAAGATTTTTGAAAGTGTA
>JAFMSR010000016.1:11262301-11327193 GCA_022818135.1 Saxidomus purpurata
GGCTATCAGATCACCTCTGTGACTTAGTTCGGAAATCTCTAAAGCCTGTCTGTTATCTCCAAGTAGATAATACAAATACATCAACTTTTTGTCGCATGTTTGTGAATGATTGAATCAGAACCATGAACAGAAACTTTTCTGATGTTACTTCAGGTTATCTGACCTTCAACAAGACGGTTCCACTGCATTTCAAAAGACTTGGAAAGCTTTCAACTCATATCATTGCCGATACAATTAAATCTAAATAAATACAGAAAATGCTCTAAAAATAATGTATAATATATACAGAGGATTACATTGTGAGGGTTGATCGTGAAACGATTGTATCTGTTTCTATTTTTATATGCAGATACAATAGTTTCGCGATCAACCCTCGAAATTTGTATGAATCATACAATATACAAGATAAATGACATGGCGCGTAAATGTATTGCACAGCATCAGAGATACTTAAATCTAACTATGATAAAACTAATTGTATACATTGCTGCTCACAACCAAGAGAGCACTTGCTATACACTTTTCCTTTCATTCATATTCAGCACTAATTAATTTATAAAATCATTTAAAAAAATTTGCTAATAAAATATTTAGGTTATCTGAAATATTCAAATTTCAAAAAATTACATTCTTATTTGAAAAACGGTAGTTCAATGGACAGCTGCATAGCTCCCTATATGTTTCCCCTTAAATCAGTTTTCACAAAAGTTTCATGTAAAACCAAAATTTAAGTTGAAACATCTGACCTTGAAGTTTGACCTTGAACTATCACAGTTGAGAATGATGCCTTTGCAACTCACCTAATGGTACAAGTTTGACCAAACTTTCACAAAAGGCCTTACAATATATTAATAAGACATGATGCATCAAACATCTGACGCTGGACCTATAACTGTGACCTTGAACTTGATCCAACCAAGACAGAGTATGGGCTCAAATTAGTTGCCAAAAAGCTGAACATATGAACACCGTTTATAACATGGTAGATGAGACTAGTATGCTAGCTTTAAATAAATGCTGTACACTCTCGACCATGAAATTTGACCTTGACCTTTAAGCTGTACTGCTGAATCATCATCTTCAAATAAAATTTCATGCAATTCCATCAATGGTTATAACAGATATTTGAAGATAAAAAAAAAAAAAAAAAAATTTTATTTTGTTTTGGGGGGGTTTTTTTTTTTTTTTTTTTTTGGGGGGGGTTTTTTTTTTATTTTTTTTTTGGGTTTTTTATTTAATTTAATTTTATTGGTAGAAAGTGGCCACAGACTTACTTGTAAAAGTGATGAAAATACCCATATGATGTATGCAATGTGGAAAACATATTCAAGTATGTAAATTTCATTTGCTATCAAAATCTTAAGACTCATATGATCATTGTTTTCCAATTGCGTTTCGACTCATTAACTCCACAACAACTTCACATACCTGATATTTGTTTTTTTTTTGCTATTAATGTTCTGTTCAAAAACAGATGCGTTTGATTTTTACATGATTTTGATCACTAACCAAGTATTAGAAATGAACTATATACATCCTGTACACAATGGATGAGCATTTTAAATTCGAAGAAAGTGACTACATAATGCACATATAAAAGTACGAACAAATTTTAAATAAAAACTGTATCAAAAGTGCAGTTTTACAAACCTTGAAATACAAAAAGTAGGCCTATTAATACAAAAGTATAAAATACTATTTAGTGACTGAAGATCTTCTAAAAAAACTATCTGATTACATTAGGCCCTGGATATGTTCTTTTATAACCTGATGCCAACATTTTGTACAGTCAAACCTGAATTAAGCAGACAGCCAATGAATGCACCAAAAGTGGTCACATGACGTAGGTGGTCAATTATTACTGGTTTATTTAATACAAAACTGGCCAATAGGAATACAGCAGCACTGGCTGCTAAAGACAGGTGGCTATTTAACTAAGGTGACCACTTAAACAGGGTTTACTGTACATGACTCATGCCTGTACAGAAGTTAAAATACAGTCATATTCTGACATTTCTAGGCTTTTCTCACCTAAGAATGACTATTTTATATACATTTTGATAAAATGCTTTCACAATTTCTTATTCACTTATTCCTTTTTATCACAATCCCTTTTTCATAATCAAATCTACAATACACAAGTCCTTTGTTTTAATCTTTAGACAATCCATGAGCTAGCAACTATGAAAATCATTTCTGACTCAAAGTGTGTATTGAATCTAAGGTAATGTACTTCAGCAAGCAAGACATTTAACGGTAGTCAAATTTCCCCAACTCAATTTTTTACTTACTTCACAGTGAAATATTACACTCTACAGATTTTATTTATCTAGAGGCAGAAAGCATTATGATACAAAAATGAAACTTATTCTTAAATTTTAATTTGTCCACATTAATCAATGACAGATAAATGATATCCTCATATGTCTGTATTGAAGCATAGTACCCTGCCTGCCAAAAAAAAAGAATAAGGAATTCCCTCCCTTTATGACAATTGCTGTTTTTTTTCCTTTTAAACAGGAATTATATTATAATATTGTTCTATGACTCTTTAAACCTAAGCACACACTAAAATCTATTTGCACTTAATGCTATTCTTCAGCCATTATGTATATTTATTACAAAAAAAATGCATTGAAAACATTAGGATATAATCTTTACATGTACGTCCAGAAAACATCATCATCCAAAAGAATGCAACAAAAATATGAAAATTTCTGATTTTTATGGCCTTTTTCATTTATCATGTTTATATAGAAACAAATGCTTTGTTCACGAGTTAGTTGCAATGACATATGAAAAACTAATAATAGAAACTACAGTCCCTTGACAAAGAAAGTACAGTTACGAGAATAAACAATCTCAACTTTAATCACTATATGTATTACACAATGTAACTCATGAAATAGAAGAATAAATATGAGTAGAAGTGCTACCGTAAATTGGTCAATATTTGCGATGATTTAATTTTTGCTCTTTCACGAATTTTCCATTTTGCTACTTTAAAAATTTTGTGAAAAATGCCTTTTACATAGATTTTTTATTACAGAATTCTCCTTTTGCAAATATAAAATTCGCGAAAAAGTCTGCCTGCTGACAAATTGGGAATGTTTAGTTGCAGAAGGTATTCCTCTTGCCATCTTTGGCTTGAGCCCAGCATACCATTTGAATTAAGTGTAAATGCCGAAAACCATCATGAATTTTAAAGGTTTAACCAGGCATAAGACACATCTGTTGGTTGAAAATGTGAATAGAAGTAGACTTTGTAGCTTATTATGCAATGGCAAAAAAAACACGTTGTATAAACTTCTCCCTGTTCTGAAAAACTTCTCCCTAATGTCTCTGGAGGGACCGAAAGTCACGTTATTCTCTTAATGAGTCTGGGCTAGCATGATCCCTGGCATTCAGGTCTTAATTACAAAATGATGTCACTCTATGATAAAATCTCACTCACTAAAATCTCTCATTTTCAGATAAAAGTATATATCATAGAAAACAACTGTCAAATTGAAAAGTAAAGATACAGTGTATATATTTCTTCCTTTAGTTACAGAAGATTTTTCGGTTAAAAATCATTAAAATCCTAGCACCAGTCACAACTATTTCATTTCTTATTGGCTAGGAGTGACCTAACCTCTAAAACTGACCAATCAGAGCCAAGAAATTTCAGACTGGTTTCAGGGTTATATTTTCTCAGGCCTCTTGTCTTCTTTCTGATGCACATGAATCACGACTAGCATTCACAACACTGTGACATCACAGCTATAGGACATTTTTGGACGAAAAATTCAAAACTTCTGTAAGTTTACCACACACACACATGAATAATTAGCACGAAAAGAAACCTGTAAAATCCAACTGCAACACTCAACATATATTGCAACATCTCCATCTATGTAAAATTTCTTGAGACATCTTTAATGCACCAGTTTTCTTAACCATATTTCTTAAAGCTGCTTGTTCAGAGTTTCCGATGAAAGAATTAAATTTCCCGAGATGATATACTAAAATATAACATATAAAAGTAATGGCCAGAACCAGCAACCCAAGTAAAAATCTACATAGCAATTTGGGAAAGCTTGTTGAAGATGTTGGTGAGCTTGGTTTTACGGCACCGCTACACTTTATGTTCATATTAGCATTTAAAAAGCATTTGTAACAGTTTATAATTTCAAAAATATTGAAATACTTAACAGGCATTTATACTTGAACCTTTCTATTTGAAGATTCGTTCCAAGACATGTTAATTTCAGACGGTTCGAAAAACCTTTTTTTCTCATCAAAATCTTAGAGCAAGAAGCTTTAACGCTATTTCTTTCATACCATATTTAAGTATTATTGTAAATCCCTGATTTGAAGTATATATATATCAATCCTTAAATTACAACCACAAAAATAACCAAACTGAAAACACTACAATGACAATCATTCACTTGTTCATGAGAAAAAAAACATCTTAAGCACATTCACAGGTAGCCTATATATACAGGTTTGAACAAACTGCCACTAAATGTGTACCATGCATTACCATAATATACATGTATTTCTTCATAATATTGCAGCTAATCAAATTGCTTTAACCACTTTCTCTGAACATGCTGAAGCACTATATCAAATTTAGAAATGAATTAATTTTACTTTACTGCACATAGCATTTTCTTTCACACCTGTTCACGAAACTAAGATTTGCAGTCAAAAATCTTTTCGACTACATCCTTATGTGCTGCCAGGCACAGCAAGTTGATGCATAAGTAAATCTAAAGCTGGCAGCAATTTTCTACAGCAGGCAGCAACTTTCTACAGCGGGCAGCAACTTTCTCTCTTCAGGACCTTTGTGTCAACTCTTCATGATGAAAACCACAAATATAACATTCCATTGCATTGCGAAACACTACGTAGTCAAAAATTCATTCATGTAACTGCATCACTATTAAAGCATTTTAGAAACAGTCTATCCTGTTTTAAGAAGCCACATTTGAGAGAGAGAAAAAAAAACGAAGATGACTAATTAGTACAGGTGTACTTAAAACTGATTCTTACAATATGAAAATACAGGCTGCCTTGAACAATTGGCTTCTCAAGAAGACCACAAGCACAGGTTCAACTGTATGCAATATCATACCCTCTTCTAATCACGCTGGATGTAGAGGGTATCTCAGAAAGGCTACAGAGCAACTTTTAAACCTCATACATTGTTACGTTAACACACTACAGGTATCTCATACAATTCCTACAGTTTAAATATAAACTAGACTAAATGTGATTAATACCCCCAAAAGACTGCTTTATAAACTGAGAAAGTTCGTAGTAACAGAATACCTTGCAAACAAAAAAGAGATATTGTTCTTGGCAATAACTCTGTAATTTGTCAAGATAGAGTTATGGTTCTTGTACACTGCACTTCCTCTCATTGTGCTTGACCATTGTATGAAGTTGTATTGAATTCCAACCAATAGTTTTGAATAATGCTCCGGACAAGAAAAAAAGTAACAAAGGGCAATAACTCTGAAATGAGTCAAGATAGAGTTATTGTTCTTTCGCACTGCACTTCCTGTCATTGTGCTTGACCATTTTATGAAGTTGTATTGAATTCCAACCAGAAGTTTTCGAATAATGCTCCGGACAAGGAAAAAGTAACAAAGGGCAATAACTCTGTAATGAGTCAAGATTGAGTTATGGTTCCTGTGCACTGCACTTCCTCTCATTGTGCTTGACCATTGTATGAAGTTGTTTTGAATTCCAACTAGTACTTTTCGAATTATGCTCCTGACAAGGAAAAGTAACAAAGGGCAATAACTCTGTAATGAGTCAAGATGGAGTTATGGTTCTTGTGCACTGCACTTCCTCTCAAGTACTTGACCATTGTATGAGGTTATATTGAATTCCAACCAGTAGTTTTCAAGTAATGCTCTGGAGAAGAAAAATAACAAAGGGCAAAACTCTGAAAATACTCTAGATAGAGTTATGGTTCTTGTACACTGCACTTCCCCTCATTGTGCTTCATCATTGTATGAAATTGTATTGAATTCCAACCAGTAGTTTTCAAGTTATGCTCCGGACAAGGAAAAGCAACAAAGGGCAATAACTCTGTAATTAGTCAAGATGGAGTTATGGTTCTTCTGCACTGCACTTCCTCTCAATGTGCTTGACCATTGTATGAAGTTGTATTGAATTCCAACCAGTAGTTTTCAAGTTATGCTCCGGACAAGGAAAAGTAACAAAGGGCAATAACTCTGTAATAAGTCAAGATGGAGTTATAGTTCTTGTGCACTGCACTTCCTCTCAATGTGCAGGACCATTGTATGAAGTTGTATTGAATTCCAACCAGTAGTTTTCAAGTTATGGTCCGGACAAGGAAAATGCAACAGACCGCCCGACCGACCGACCGACCGACCGACCGACCGACCGACCGACCGACCAACCGACCGACCGACCAACCACCGGGTGACTCCTATATACCCCCCTAAACTTCGTTTTGGGGGTATAATTACATATAATAGTCATCTTTTCTCCCTACACAGAAGTACAATAATGATGATATCAGGGCCATAACGGCGCCACCAACAGCAACCCAGAAGCTCCAACCAAACGTCGGGAAGGATTCGCCTTGTTCTTGAATCACTGTTGCATTATGGTCCATATGGGCTTTCGCACCAAACACACACACGGACACTGCCAACAGGATGACTGCAAAGGAAAGGAAAATGGTAATCTTCAAGTACACTGCATGTAAAACAAACTAATGTTACATATTTTTTTTTTAAATTTTTTTTTTTTTTTAACCCCCAAAAAAAAAAAACCCTTGGGACCCATTAAATTTTTTTTTCATATCTTTAGTATGTTGTATCCATATAGAATTTGCATATTAAACGGAGAAGGAAAAAACACTGGGCCCAGAAAATTTGTTCGCTATATCCAAAGTAGAGATAAACAGAGTTTAAAACATAGTAAGTATCTTCAATGTGTATTATTCTCTAGAAAGATCTTTTATGTCATTTACGTGGAAAAGAACCAGTAACCTAACTAACCTTTATAAATGGTATTGCTTTGTGCACAGAGGCAGGTGTAATGTTACAAAATGGATAACATTTCTCCAGTACACGTAGCCTGACCTTGTATCAAACCAAGGTACAAAGATGCAAAGCAAATGCCTATACCACTAGACCATTCCAGTCTACTTTTCTGTTGTTAACCATTAAAAACAATGTAAAAATGGCTGACAGTTAACAAAACTGTGAGTTTTACCATAAAAATAATGATAATTTTTACAGTGATTTAACACTATCAATTGACTGACTCAAACTACATGTACATTGTATTATTTATATTCATGTATTCTAGAAACTCAGACTACAGTACGACCCAAAACCTCCAAGTAGGATGTGATCATGACAACTCTTACTGACAGATTTTGCATCACTAATTATTTCAATACTGGGTAACCATGGCAACTAGTACATGTAAATCTTTCCCAGCTGACAATAAATGATCCTATCTTAGCATCAAATGTAGATCATATGCACATGCCCACTGTCCGATCATGATCTACACTGTATGCTATTCAGTCAGTTTTAAGTTTTTAAGTCAACACCCCTATGACCAATAAATGAGGCTGTCCAAATTGAAGGATAGACATGTCTATTTCATAAAATTAGTGCCGTCAGGTCACTCAATTTCTACTTACAGGTAAGGTTTGCGAATGCACCGGCTGCCATATTGGGGTTGCATCCTTTACATTCACAGCACAGTGAAAACAGACCAATCAGAAGTGCCAACAGGGTGCTTGCCAACGCACACGCCATCAAACCTTGAACCGCTTTAAACCAGTCTGAAAACAGAAACATACATCATCAGATATAATGCATTTACACATGTACAGGTGGACTACAGGAAAAATTACAAACAACTACATAATGTTAGTTTAGAGCAAGGACTAGATTTCACAGATTTTCAATACAATGTACATGTCCTAAATTTTTCAGCATTCAGGCGACTCATGAATTTTAAAGCAAAATTGCGGATTTATATAAAATAAAGCTGTTTCTAGTCCGGTAGTTCTTTTGCAAGTACAAAACTACACATCAGGTCCTGTCTATTTTTGTTGATGCTGTATAATACTGTAAATTAGGTCATTTTCGCTGAACTTTCGGCAATTTGTGAGCGAAAAGAATCAATGCGAGAGTTTGAATTTGCTAAAGGAGACGTTTCTTAAAGTAATTTTATGTGAAATGAATCTCTTGAGAGATTTTT
This sequence comes from Saxidomus purpurata, assembly GCA_022818135.1. Lineage (NCBI taxonomy): Eukaryota > Metazoa > Mollusca > Bivalvia > Venerida > Veneridae > Saxidomus > Saxidomus purpurata. The sequence goes on from JAFMSR010000016.1 coordinate 11,270,552, forward strand.
AATTTCGCTAAGTGATAATTTATGAACATAGCGAGAAATTAAATCTTCGCCAATTTGAACCAATTTACAATAATACATGATAAGAAATGGCTCAGTCTTGGTCAGATTTCCCTGAAAACGGAACTGTTCCCTGTTCTGACTGACTAATGCCTAAACCTAGTCACGTTATTTTTCCCTGAGTTACTCACGCGAAGTGTGGCGTGAAAAACACCACACTTCGCGTTTTTTTGCGTAATCCTCCAGGCCTGTACTGTACGTCATGCAACACATTAATGGAACAAGGTAACCAGTATCATGGTGTTTTGCAGGAGAGTTCACTGGTAATATAGTGGTATTCAGACATTCAGAACTGTACATTGTCTTCACTAGGTCAAACTAAAAATATGTGTTTGTCTGTCTCTTTGCCAAAAGAATTTAAGTTGGTCAGTCAACATGTCTTTTATGGGGTTTTTTGTTTTGCCTTTTTTGCTCTGAAACACTTGAAAATCGTTCTTTTTTTTAAATATCATTTTCTCAGGTTGGCTTTAAAAGTTACAGGTTATCAGTCAGAAGACCTGAAACACACATATACTTTTTTTTTCATTTATAGGCTTATCAGCAGTGTGCTAATATTTAATCAAGTTAGAACAACAAATATTCCTGTAGGAGTGATTATTTGTATTTCATGTGAAACATGTCTTTGGCCTGTCATAAATGTTTTCTATTTCACTCAAAACTTCCTTGATAAACAATGAGGTCCCATCATTTACCTGCACATAGTTTCATATTAAGCTGCTAGTTGTACAATATCTTATGCAAAAACGCTAATTAATTGAGTGCCCTGTAAAGTTCAAGGCAACAAACATTTCATTAGTACAATTTGGCAACTAGAATGTATTTATTTACAAATTTTCACACTTATAAAACTTTTAACAGTTACAGTCTAACCGGTCTATAAAGATCTACCAAGCGACTAAATTAAAGTGGTCACAATAATTACATACGGTGACATTTTAGCTGCGAAATGACCATGTTAGAGAGGGTCATGCTATATACACATGTACAGTCTAACCTGTGAACAAAGACCACAGTTGGGAAGCTACAAATATGGTCTAAGTTTGCAGGACTGGTGGTTCATTATTCCATACAAAGTATGTGTTTCTAAAATAGATAAAAAGTGCACTGTGTGATCTCCCTGCTGGTCTTTATTTTCAGGGTTCGTCTCTAACACAGGTTTGACTGTAATTTGAACAGGTTCATTACATGTACATACACCTAGGGGATTTTCACTAGTCTGACCCGTCTGCAAATATACATGCATCAACGTTTACTGTAGATCATGATGTATTTACATCTTTGAAAAATGAACTATACAGGCATTTCATTTATACCTAATGCATAAAAAAAATAAAAAATGATTTTAAAAAAATCAGATATACAAAAGATTGAATTTTTATCAAACGAAAGACACCCTGTTGCTTGAAGCTATCTCCACCTTTTAATATCTAAAGGATGAACCACGCTGTACTGTATCTTCAGCAACGATACCCGTCTATGACTAATGTACATCAATGATAAAGACTTTTGTTTCAATTTACAACAATGCACCCTAGGCTAACGTGATCGTAAAAATCAAAATGAATAATATTATCAAAACAATTTAATTCACATTGTTATAGTGGGCAAAACTCTTAGCGATATTCACGGCATGTTACTGTTTTACCAAAATAAGCCTAAATGTACCTGAATCAGCAATATAGACACATAATTATGTAAAATGAAGTATTTATTTAAAAACCTTGTCTAACATCCACCATTGTAATGTAGTGGATTTGTTAATAGACTGACATTTATAGCATTTTACATTTCAAAACAATATTCTTTTTTATTAATGATGTGATACATTTTCAGTTTCAAAATGTAGGAAGTTGCAGTAAAAAAACCCAGCAAAGTACAGGGCAAAAAGATATAAAAATCTTGACTAGTAAATTGTAAATTTTGGACAAAAACGCCATGATCTTAAGAGTTTTTTTCTGAAAGTAAATGCCTGCAAAACAGCTCAGTTCAAAAAGCACTGTTCCACTTAAAAGGAAGATCTATTAACAACATCTAACTCTTAATTCTATGTCAGTGGAACAGGGGAATTGCCTCTAACCTTTCTGAATACCAGTTTATCTCCCAACCATGCACATCTATTCTGTCTGATCATGATCTGCACTGTTTCCAATTCAATATTAAATTTAACTTCCACTAAACACCTCTTTGAACAGGAAATTGCACTGCCCAAGTTGAAAAGGTGGTCAAACCCATTTTAGACATTAATATACATGTAGCAAGCCCAGGGTAAAACTAACATGTAATTGGATCTACATGTACAAAGTCTTTCTGAAAACCTAAAAACCTCATCAGTAACAGAAACTGCATATCTGGCAAAAAATAAAGATTCCACAGTGAGAATTGATATCAAAGATAAGTGTATAAAATGGCTTCAATTATATCTATCTTTACAGATTTATCATGTTAAAGAATAATGTATTTGCATTCTGAATTTTGCAGAGAATTCACAGAGGAACTATGAAATAAATACCCCCCGACGCCAGAAACATGGTTTAAACAGCAATGCAGAGGTAAAGGAGCTGGACACTCAAACCACTAGGTTGTAGGTCCAAGCCCAATCCAGAGCCACAACCATAACGCACCTTTTGATAACCTAAACCTCCAGCGTCCTGCATAAAAATACCAGGTTTGTTCTCATTCTTTATTATCACTGTCATTTTAATGTTTAGACCATGAGGAATTTCACTTAATTTTTAGACACCACTAAGTTTGTACAAAAGTGCAATTTCGCAAGCCAAAACTCCTGCCAAAGCCAGGAAATAAGCTACTGTTTATGTCTTAAGTCATTACTTGGGTATTTCATACATCTGGGAAAAAACTTCACATTTCATGTACATGTACATTCTGCTCAAACATAATGGCCCATAATGATGATGATTCCCGCAGCTGGAGCTTGGAAAGTTATTGCATCTAGATCCCCTTTATTCTATACAATATTTAATTATCACTCTTGCATCTAACTGTTTTTTAATTGGCAACTGTCTAAGGAAAAGGCAATATGGCTAAAACTTTAAAGTCAAATGTTCTATTATTATATATACATCTGCTTTCAGTGCACCTGCTAGAATATAGATGCAATTTCTTGTCATTTTGTATGATTCATTTTTTCTCTCAAACCTGTCCAAGTTTAACACAGAATGCTTGAAAATTAACTTAGGTGTTAGTGGTGGCCAGAAATGGTTATCTGTGTTTCCACTTAGCTTGTGCATTTTATCGTCTGTCTGTTGGGACAGAAAATATATTGTAAAATGGGTAATATTTGTCAATGATCAATTTTCACTTTCGGATTTTTCAGAAAAAAATCTCTGCAGGATTCTTTTAAAAATCTTTTACTAATAGAGTTATAAAGTTAAAATAAGTTTGTCTGCTCATGAAATATCCTCGGTAACCCAGGATTCATTCAATTAATACCCTGGGCAAATTGACTGAAGAAATTTTACTCATGAATAATTAATAGTAAATTCAACCTTTCCATTGGCTTATATTTTCTCAAATAAACTATCCAATGAAATCAGGCTCTCAAACCGCTTGTTTTTTAAAATATTTTCAGATTTCATATACACCTAATGGGGAGAAAAAATACAATATTTTTTCAAGCTTTCATGGCGATTATTTGAATCTCTTAAATTAAGTCTCTTTTTTTTGTCTGCATCAATCTTGGTGAAAAATTCGAAGTTTCTGAGGGGGGGGGGGGGGGGGACGGGGGGTTCCGGCGATGATGAAACATGAAGTTTCTGAGATGCAAAAATTGCTGTAAAACCAATTAATTTTCGTGCCAATTGATTTTCTCATTTTGGCAACGTCAGACTGATTCATAGACTGATTTAGAATAAAATGAGAAAAAAAGTAAAGTAAGATTTATTTGTGTATTCTAAAGTTCACAGAAAACCGGCCTCAGTAAATGACTATCAGATTATAGTGAAAATAAATTGCACGTGAAAATTAGTTGGGTTACAGTACTCAATTTACAGTAGTTGACGTATCCTATATAACATACATGTATTTTTTATCAATAAGCTTGCATTTAAAAGACACCTGTTCTAAGGTGGCACATTTTTGTAACCAAAATTTAATGTGACTGCCAAAATGCTGGTTTTGGACTTGGCTACATTTATTACCGTATATAAATTGTCATAAACACTAAAGGGGGCTATCTTTGGCATACAAAAAGGGTCCGCAGTTGTCATAAGGTTTAAAAATTACCTATGAATAGGTAAACAATAGGTTACCATTTAACTTTAAATAAATGACTTTAAATACTGACTTGAGGTTGCAAAATGTAGGGGATACAATTATTTATCATATATAAACACATAAAAGTTCACTCAGAGAAAATTCTGTTGAAAGGGAAATCGTAAATATAATTCAAAATACTCCGACACATAGCACATTTGCATAAACTTATTTAAGCTGTCAGAAAGACGACCAACCACACAAAATAAATTCGCCACATACAGACATCTTAATACCCACCCCAACAAAAATTATCATATAAAATGTGAATAAAAATCTTATTTTCAGGTAATACATCACATAGCCTTTTGAAAATGATAAAACAACATAATATCGCCCTCACTACATGCCACAGTAGGAGGTATTTACATACATTTGCAGTTATTTAAGTGCTAAATTTATATCAAAAGTGTAAACAGAACTGGAATTTACAAATTTCATTTTGTACACCTGCAAAATGATTTGCAAAAGTTGAAATACACTGTGCTGCACAAATTACTTTGTAATTGTAATTTATTTATTTAATTACGTTTATTTGTTCTTCTGGCTAAAAAAAGTAATTTATGACATTTCCATTACACTGATGACTTAGAAACTTTATTATTAAACACTACCACTACAACGACTTATATGAATTTTGTTTTCCTTCAATTGTTTATAAGTCCCGGCCGACCCTGGGACTTCACCCCGGGTGAACTTGCCAAGACTCCTCACAGGTGCAGGTTGTAGAGACAGATGCAGATACAAGGGAATCCGGGTACTTTATAGACCCCTTGGTTCTTGTTTAGTGTTGGGTGGGAAACACTGAAAAGCATTTCTGAAATTTCCAGTGCCCCGGCCAGCATTCAAACCAGGACCTCCGGATTGGTAGTCCAGTGCATGAACCACTCAACAACCGCGCCACCATATGATTTTGTTCAAACTTATAATTATGTGATAAAATCAAGTCCTTGACAATTAGCACATCTTATTCTTTATATAGGTCTTTTATTGCTTAGAAGTGAGTTTGAGACAGGGCATTTTTTGCATACATGTATTTGAACACTTGAGTATAACAAAATATCCTTTAAAATCGAAAACTGTGCTTTTAGAAGAATGTAACACCTTTATATAATAATACTGTTCTTTTATTATGCTAACAGATGCTTTTCCAAGGATTTCAAATTGTTTCTGTATCTTTTATTATGTGGGTTACAACAAAGGGGCAGCAGTGCTCAAAAAGGGTAACAGAGTGGGCGTGGGGGGGAGGGGGGGGTTTGAAGGGCAGGGTACAGCGCTCTAGAAAATACCCTATGCTATGTTTCTGACACAAGGGCAGGGCACAGCGCTCTAGAAAATACCCTATGCTATGTTTCTGACACAAGCATCAAAATCTGAAAACCCCTTTCATACTGTATCTCACAAAATAACTGTAAACTGTGTGGTTACAAAAAAACTGAAAAAAGCTTGGTAATTATCTAACAGGTATCATCTATACATTATTTTCGGAGTTTATTATAATTAACCAGGTTATAGATGTGTATATTTACATTGATATGACCCTTGTCTGACTGGCTATAATAAACAATAACAGAATCGGATCTATAAACACACATAATCCTAAAATATACATAGTGTGAACATAAACTGTTTCCGGTGGTAACATACAAATTTTTCATGAGTAACTGTAAGTAAAGATGGGCTTTTTATCTAAATTTAATTGCAACCTACCAATACATGTACAAAGCTCACAGTGCATGAGGCAGTCAGAAATCTGAGGAGGCCATATGAGATGTCAATCAAGCTCACGACATGATTTTAATTACAACCTAATCTAGATTAGTTCTAACACCAAGATATGATACCAAGCCAAATTTCATAGTCAGGTTTTATTAATCAGAAGTGTTGATTAATACTACTTCTTTGACATGTTGCTTTGACAACCTCCTAGTGCTTTTGTGGCCTGATAGAGCGTAGACAACCTGTTATTTCTTGATCATTTTCTCTAGTGGTTTTATCCTGCTTGTGACTTGTGTTTAGGTGACCTGATAGTACTTGGGTTACCTGCTTGGGCTGTAGTGACTTTCAAGTGTGTTGATGACCTTTTAGTGCTATGGCCAATTATGATCTCTTAGTTGCCCGGGCCACCTGCTAGTGCTTTGAAAAGTTGCTACCCTTTCAAAACTTACAAAATTTTTAATGTACTGTTGCACAATATTGTGGTGACCTTGAAGTCCTTGACAACTTTCAACATTTTGGCAACTTGCTTTGTTAGAGCTTATAGCCTGAAAATGCTATTTCCTATTTACAATTCTTCATGCTTAGCTGTAAGAATTTTTCATTCACAATTTTTTAGAGACCTTGGCACTTGTATGTTGCCAATCAGAACACTGTCTGATAAAAAATCAATGTAGCCACAAAGAACTACCAGAAATAATCCCACTGGGGCACCTTTAGAGAATAAGATCTTAGCCAATTTGTGCATAATGTCTATTAAAATATTCCTTTCCAAACATGTTACATGTACAAAGTAGACCACAAAATACAATATTACCTTTTTAACCCTTTTGAGTAATAATTCTGCAAAACACCCCTATTTAAAGAAATAAGACATGCCGAAATTGGAAGTCAGAATATTCCATTATTAATATGCAGGTATAAATGTGTTAGATAATTATAATGTAATCAACTCCATTGTGATAAATCAAAAAAATGGAGCTGGATTTTTCTGACATTTTATTACGTGAGCTAAAACTGACACAGAACAAGAAAAAATGTTTGTCAGGTAAATCTTGAAGATTGAACATGACTGTTGAAAATACAATGATTATATAACAAGTAAATAGTATTTACAGAAAACTGGAGAATAGGAAAGTAAAGAAACATCAAGATAAACATGAAGCCGATAATAGAATGATGTGACATTATCCGTCAGTGTGTATTTTCTTAACTACTTTTACAATCTGGCATGCCAAAAGATCTTATTTAAATGAAACACCAGGTAGCCTGGTAGATCCTTGGCGCGGCTTTAAACTTTAAGCCTGTGATGTATAAGAAGGCAAGTTTTATGAGGTTATCTGCATACTTGAAAAAAAATGCAAAAGACTTGCAATGAATGTTTTTGTATTAATTTTCAAAGTCGTTCACCTTTAAACTTGTGTTTAAAGGTAAAATGAATACTATGGCACAGTGGGCGCCCAGATAATGTGATGTGTGCTCAGAAAATGTCGGATCTTTTCAATCACTGAGTTCATGCTGCGTCTTCTGTAGGTAAAATAGTTTTTCACTATTAACGATAGATCATGCCTAAAGATGCTCTTAACAAACCGTATCATTTTTTTATCACGCACAAAAGTGAAACGAAAAATAAAATGAAACGCCCATTTCGCCTATTTCGTTCTTGACTATCTCCACTTTTATCAAATTATTCAATTTATTTTATGCAAAAACATGTTGTATTCATCACGTTGCTTGAAATGTCTAGTCAGTTTTTTTTTCTTATCATATATTTCAACCAGTAAAAAGACCTAAATCTAAAGCAAAAACTTCAGTCAAGTTGAAAGACGCTTCATCATAAATCTTTAAAGACAATGCATTTAAAATTGAAGATAACATACACTTTTATTGCATTCAAAATGAAAGTGATGAAATTACATGAGCAAGTTACAAGGTGTTACAAATGTTTTTTGAAGTGACTGGACTGCCTCAGGCTAGAAAAATCTGGTTACCTGACTTGACCTGACCGTTGTTATAATTAATATGAACTAGCATGAAAAACAATTAAACATTTTCTTAACAAATTTCATAAAACAGTCAAACCTGTGAATGGAAACCAATGGGTGGACAATGGCGAAAGACACCATGGTGGTCTTTGATGACAGACAGTCTTTATTCACAGGTGTTTCAACAATAGCTGAATAGAGCAAGAGTTTCTTGAAGCCGGCTGGTCCTAACTCTCAGGGTGGTCTTTATTAGGGATGGTATTTCATACAGGATTTAACATACTTTCAAAGAAAAATTAATGAAGTTTTACAAGAAACTTTAATCTGGCACTTTCAGATCAAGATGAATGGCTCAACACAACAGCATGATCCAGACTTCTACGTAATTAATAATAATTAACACAAATACATCATATACATGATTGTATGGTTAACCTACTGATGCTCCTCTATTACTAAAATAAACATTTTTAATTACTTTTTTCAGAAGGAGTATAGGGATTAAAGGGATGAAGCTGACACTTCATGACATAACCAAGTTATAAACCATATTATACATTGTATCATATTCAATAAGTAGTAAAATGAATTTCAAAATAGCAACTGAAATTTTTACCATGTCTGCTGAAAATTCATCTTTTTTGCATTAAAATGAGAGTTTTCCAACAAAAACTAGGAAAAGATATTTAAAACTAAAGGGAGGCCCTGCATCTCACTTTTCCGTTGAACATTACGATTTTTTAATATACTGAAATTAACTGCAAGAAACAAAATGCTAGAAAAAATACTTTGGGAATTACAATTTAGAATTTAATACATGATATTTATTATTATAAATTGTATACAACTTATTTATTTACTGCTCAAAGTGAATGTCCTGCAATGTTCATCAAATAGAAATACACCACCTGTCACTCAAACTCATGTTTATTACTGTTGATTACAACAAATTATGCCATAAAACTTATAAAAAGTGTCCTGTCTGTCAAAATTGTGACAATTAATTAGCAAAGAAAAGGTCTAAAAACAATGACTAACAGAATTTAACATCCCTAAAACCTTACATGTATCTTTATGTTTAAACATTGGATTTTAAAAGACATTAAATATACATGTACGTGTAATACATTGTAAAAGTACAACAATGAACATTATATGTGACTGTATTATGTATATGTTATACAAAATACATGTAGCATTAAACAAATTTTAATGTAAACTGTACATGTACAATGAATTTTTTTAATTACTGACCCTGACTGACACTGCAAGGTATTCTAAAAGCTGACAAGTAGCTAGGTTTTTCATTTATATATATATTTTACAACTGAAGTTAAATTTGGACAGTAGAAAATCATGGCAAAACAGATATAATACTGTACATGTACCAGCCATAAATTTCCTTTCAAAGGCTACAAATTCAGTGCTTTAACCACATTTGTATGACATCAAAACAAATGTTTCACCCATAAAACAACGAAATATTGAAAGAAAGGGGACCAAAAGTGGTTACTCCTTTTCAAAAGTCATTACTCGTTTTTTTATTTGCATGCACAAGTACATGTATTATTGTAGAAAATATGTTTAGTGTGTTGAGCAGTATTGCTGCAAGCGCATTGGAAAGACCATAGGGCATTTCATGGAATTTGAAGAGGCCTCTGAAACTGACAAAAGCAGTTAAAATTTTGTTATTCTATGTTTTTTTTAATGGTGGAGGTATGACGGAAGCAATTATGTCATCACAATTTTCAAGTGGTAAATAGGAAGATATTATAACTACAATTTATTTTGGGCATCCATTTCACTATCTGTTCACCGCACAAAAGATAAACTATACGGATCTGACCTATTTATTAAGACCAATCATCTGATGAATATTAAGACTGAGTGTCACATGGATATCCAAATCTACTGAGTGGAAGCAATACGGGACTAGACAGACGAAGACTGAGGTCAAAACCAAATTACTGTGTGGAGGCATTAGTATTAGCGACACGCTTAAGAAGTCAATGGCCTCTGATTTTCACAGCTACTGAACACCCTGGGTGTTTAACTAATGAAAAAATAGAAATTGGAATTTTGAATACCCACTGTAGTGGTCATAAATTTTAAAGTGAACACCCCAAAGATGAACACTGGGGGGTGTTCGATATAGCCTCTTTGTGCCGCAAAAGCACAATTGCAAACATAAATTTAAATGCCTGCTCTTGGTAAAAAATGTGCATCATGGCCCGGTGGCCAACATTACTCAACAACTTTGTGACACCATGACTTACTAATACAGTGCCAGTACTGGAGAAAAAAAGTTCTCACTTGAGTAAGTACCGAATAATGTAGCACTTGAGTAATACTTGAGTTTAGCCATACAGACACTCAGTCAGTACTCAACCTATACCGGGTCTAATATTTTATAGAATGTAAAGCAACCAGAACTACTCTGCTGGCTTCCAAGTCGATTTAATCAGACTAGGCAGTACAAAAAATGTACAGCTGTGGAGGATAATGCAAAAAAAGCCAAGTGTAGAGTGAGCGGAAATAACACGACTTTGAGTAACTCGCAGAAAAAAACGTAAATGGCTCCATTCAATGGAGTCACTTCATTCAGTTTCAAATGGAAATTTAGATCGCGGGACTTGGTATTTCTCTGAGTGAAAATATTTATTAATTAAAATGTTGGTAAAATACACCTGTAAAAGCGACCTGTTTAATTTAGATCCATTGAACCACAAACATCAAATCAGATATCGCCATCGACGATGTCGATTTTTTAAATGTGAAATGCCGCTTAGTAATTGTATACTATTACAGCATTATGTTTTTTTTATTGTCTCAAAAAGTATTGACTTATTTTTTTATCAGAACCTAAAATATTTATCACCTTTATGTTGATTTAATATATCTACTTCCGACAAAATCCACTGTAATTGGTCCCTTAGCATTTGTCACTCGCAATAGGTGTGAAAAAAAAGGCCTGTCATATTCATATAGGATGATAAAACTAACAGTGTGTCAATTTTAAGTTGTTTGCAAGTTTTTTTATCCAAACTGTGTGACACCACACATTTGCTAATTTGTGAATGCAAAAAGTATTTATCAATATTAACATAAATTTAAAAACTTCCAACTGTTCTTAACTTAAAACAAAACCGCAATGTTCCAGTGTGTCCATTTTTTCTTGGTCATTAAATTATTGTTTCTAGGTAACTGTCAAAGCCAACGTGACTCGATATTTCTTCGTACTCTTAGTCACTTCAACCTCATTCAAAGTCACGCTATTTGTCTCAGAGATACTCCCACGAAGTTTGGAGTGAAATTTTAACTTCATTCTTCATGCTTTTTTGCAATTAATTCTCCAGAGCTGTACTGTACAGGGTTCTCTGTAGGATTTTGAAAGTAGGAGTCCAGGACTCCTATGTCAGAAAAAATAGGAGTCCCATCTGAAAATGTTGGGAGTCCCATGTTTTTAAGTACAGCGCGCTGACCCAAAACGAAGATTGGCTTCTACATGAATGCATTACAGTATTGCAATGGTATGACATAAATAGATTACCTGGGATAACACTAGGAAACGAAAGTGTGTTTTTTTCAACTGTATATTGTTTTCAAATATGAAAATATGCAAAATATATACAAAACGAGCTATAAGCAATGCCAGCGTATCAGAGTCGAAATATTGATATTTTTATAGCAAAAAGAAAGTGCTTATTTAGTAATCTGATTCATTACTCTTATGCTTAATAAGCATTAGTGCGTTTTGACTGTTTACACCACGAACAGATTGCTATACTTTCATTTATATGAGTCATTTTTTCAATCCAAGGAAATGTCCTATACCAAGAATCCTTCAATACATTTCTATCTTTTTTCACCGAACTTTCACTTTCAGAATCGTCGGTCGGGCATTTCCTTTTATGCCCATTTTGTCCAAAGTTATTTGATCTAGTCTAAGAGTATCCTAAATATATCGACTGCAAGACCGACCAACCGATTTTACAAACTGATATTACATAGATGTCTGTTTTTGCGGCCCGAGATACAGCAAAAGCCCTGGCGCACAATTACAGTAGTTGTGCTAGTCTAAGAGGTGTTTTGAAACTGTGTAAAATGCTCAAACGCCAATCGTATATATCTCAAAATGTTTCCATTGTTGAAACAATATTAAAAATTGAGCAATGATTATGTCTTTTTAATTTGTAACGTTTCCGCAAAACAAAAGTTACTCGGTCACTCTGCAAATACGCGACTAACTTGCAACATGATTTAATCCAATTATCACAATTAAAATATTCGGCCTATTCTTTACAAAGGCATAAAATGATGTTAATTCAATATATACATTGTCGCATGTCTACATAAACCCAATTACACACGACACCTGTCAATCAAGTATTGGAAAACACCACGCCTGTTTATTGGTTTAGCGCGCAAAAGGGGGTACAAGATTTACCTTTCATCAGCTGTCAAATCGTGTCTTGTATATTGTCATGAATCGGGGACACGCGTTTCACGGAAATTGTATCGCCTGGTGGAATCATTGTCGGATTTTTTTAGCGTCCTTTTGGGAAAAGTATGCGTACAAAAATACGCGGAATTAAGCGTTTCCGAGAACCCTGACTGTAGGTGGCAGGTGTTCATACTTAAGACTACTAGCTAGTTGTAGTGTACGAAAGAATCTTATAGTAAACAAATCTTGAAGGAGTGCAGTTTTAAGGAGAAGTTTCAAGAAAGAGTCGAGACTAACAGTGACTAAAGACACTGACAAAGGAGGATTATAAATATAACATCCTACACTGGATACAGACTACAGTATTTACCTGGTAAAGATCTTTCAACCAGGAAGTCATCTGCAAAGAACCATCTGCAGTTATCCAACGACCCAGTCGATGAAACTGCTCCCCCACTGCAGTGTAGCCAGAGTCCGCAATCACAACTCGTACACTGGCACAGCATGTCTCCAGACTTTCCATCAAATTCCATCCAATTAGGAGTAGAAAATGCTACTATTGTAGCAACAGTTGTGATCAATACACAAATAATTGCTGTAATCGCTGAACACGAAGCCATTTTTACAAGAATTGGACTTGTATTTAATTTTAAACCCGTAAATCAAATCCTACTCCAAATTCACTTCCGCTCCAAATATTTACGGTTAAGTCTAGTTTAAGAAATAAATCGTTGTGATTTTAGACGAAATTTTAGTGTTCAGGAAAAGTAATCCAACCGCGACCTGTAATGACAAGAAATTTATTGTTGAAAGTATTCCTGCAGATGAAGATGTTACGTTAATTATATGCAGACATAAAAATCGAAAAATGACTGTAAAATTGTTATTTTTAAAATAAAATAGGGATGTTGCTATTTATTTTCTTAGTTAGATCATTTTCTATCCATCTATAGCAGTTTTGAAGTAAAATTCGAGAAAAAGTTGATTTCCATTTTTTCATCCTCATCCTTTATTTGCACTTATTCCTTCTTACTTGTGTGAAAATGCGATTTAAACGGTGAGAAAATAAATCTACCATGTCCATTGAGTTGTGGATAAGGATCCCACCCTCTGGTTGAGATACGTCCAAAAAACTCGACAGAGCCTCGTTTTTGGACGTATCTCAACCCTCGGGTGGGCCGAGTTTTTTGGACATATCTCAACCCGAGGGTGGGATTTCCTTATCCACAACTCATGAACATGTTAGATTCACTTTTGCTAAGATAATATCATATATATTTAAAAAAGCAATCGCAGAGTATTTAGTCAACTGCACTTCGTTTCTATAATGTCAAAGGCTGTATAAGTGGAAAAAGCAATCATATTTCCATTTATCACTGCGTAGATTGCGCCTGAAACGTGAAAAGCGATTTTCTCTATTTTTATCGGCGTAGATTGCGCCCTCTATGAAACGAACGACAACTCTTGCTTTTTCTAAAAAAAATCGACTGTGTCTACAGTTTTCATCTCAGAATTACCTCAATTGTTCAATGAAGAGAGACGCATATATTCGATCTAGTGTTTAAGTCTCCATGCATCTTTTACTCACCACGTATTAAATATAGCGGGCCGCTGCTGCGACCCGCAATAAAATATTTAATATTGCCAAACAACTTAAAATCAATGATTCAGCTATACAACATTTTATTAAACGTCAAGGTTTGAGTCTGAGTCAAGTCTGAGCCAGTGATCTCTCCCGTTCCCAACCTCTCGGCTTAAAATAGATTTTAGATTCTCAAAAACGACAAGTGTATTTAACAAACTTTGCTAAAAAGTGGTACGGGTGGAACCATAGTAGTTGAATGTCAAGGTTTTGATCCCAATTGGTTTGTTTGTCATCTGTCTTGCCGAGTTAAAATAAGGTGTAATGTATTGCTGTGCTGTGTTGGTTGTGTTGTGTGGACTTTGCTCAAATCCTATGTAAGATCTTCTAATTATCCTTAAGAACACACTTGATCCCGACTGACCATTACATCAGTATTCCAGAAAAGACCTGGGCACAAATGCAGACAAATATTCTTAACACAAGTATTCGGTCAAAATTAAAGAACATACAATTATTACCAACTATTAAAACCTTTTCCCCCTATTCCAACATGAAGTTAGGTATTATCAAATTTATCAAGAAAGTGTTTGATTCCATCGATTGTGGTCGACAACGAACATATGTTACTGGGATGAACTTCTCCAAAGCACTCGAAAAGGTAGGCCATCACTAGCTAACCCACTATTTAGCCCTCGTACATGTGAAGTGAATTAGAACTTTGCCGTCCATGGAGGCCATGCTTTTTTAGTTGATTATGGCTTAAACAAACTAGAAAAAGGTTCACATAATCATTCATGAGAAACGATATTATACAGACCAGTCACTGTGGTTTCAAAGATGATTTTCTAAATTTCCTATATAGACACATTTGAAGCAACCAAGCTTTTATTTTAAGCAACCAAGCTTTTTTTAAAGACCATCACGGCTTTATCAAATTTGTTTAAGGCCATTTGGAAATTACGCATGTAGTTCTGAAATCGGGTAAATATTTTCAGAGAAGAAGATCGTTCGTATTTAAACTTTGCATCGTTGACTTTTTCCAGTTCTAGAGACATCATGCCCATTTTGTAGCACCGATATATGTTTTTCTTCGGCTAAATATAGCATGAAAAAGACCATTTGGTAATGTTAATGGTGAAGTGTGGGAGCGAACCTGCGGCTCGGATGAGTTCCTTGGGAAACCGAGTAAAGAACATGTCGAGTAAGACAATTGCGCATGTGCATAACCTATAATCCACCAATCCACTCGTCCATCGTATAAGCAATAGACCAGAGATTCGCTCTGAGGAGAAGTTTTCCAAAGTTTCAAACGTAGACACATCTTTTAACGATATTTTGTCTAAGGCTAACCATGGAACTCGAGTGTTTAAAGAAATGAGATTAATTACAATTTTACGAAAAGAAAATAAATGCAATTATCTAAGAGCATGTATATCAGGTTTGATTGAAACTGGCCGAGTTGTTTTAGACCCAGTGATAAGGGAAAATAATTATGCTTTAACTAATAATGTATGTTCGTCTTTTTAATGGCACCCGCTTCAAACTTGCATGGTTCAGGACCAGTTTAAACATTTTTGCCGACAGATGGCATTTACATATAAAGTCTCTGCCCAAACAAAATTTGCGCTAAACCTTAACGCTGGCGCCTTTTTAACCCAGCACATAAGGAGTAAAAGTATTTTAACAACTTTTCTGCTACAACAACCAGATGGAATTTGGTTTATGTTGACTTACAAAATCAAAGCGCTGTGAGCGCTGAAGGCCTGGGGGGCTATAAGTTAACTCCCCGGAAAACAACTTTTGACCTACGTGTTTTGCGCTGAACCTTACCTAAAGCGCTGGTCGAAATGTGCAGAGGACGAAATTCAATATATGACACAGAATGAATGATTCACAAATATATGGGTGGCAGGGAAGTTTGTTTTATTATAAAACGTACGTTAAAGTGACAGTATGCGCATCTTACTGCACATAGTGTATTTTTGGGGATAGTTTTATAAAAGCAATTTTTGGTTGCTGTTCATTTAAATGTGTTAAATTAATGATTATGCCGCATTAGTATTTGAAGTTGGTGCTTTAGATATAAAAAAATCGGACTGATGAAATGATAGTTGATTGTGTCGTTGTTGATGCTAGTAGAGATTTCGGCAGTGGAAGGGAAGCAACTCCTGCATGCAGTTGTTCTTTTCTTAAATTGACTCTCCCAGTCAAATAAGAAAATCAATATTTGGAAAGTTATTATTTCATACTGGTAGCGTGAAGAGTTTGGTGTATTGGGTTAAAAGCTATTATTTCCTCTACGCTTTTGTACACACAGCATATTCAGCTGGATTTTTACTTGAAAAAAATGCGCATAATGTCACTTTAAATGAAAAAATCACATAGTCAACATTATAAATTGTTTAATTTTTTACCAATAAAAATAATTCGATCTGCGCTTTGTACAACTTCAAGCGATATGATCTGATGATGTGGATCGAAAATTATTGTGTACCAAGGACAAGACCTTGAAACAGAAATAAACAAAGCAATAACAGCAATGAAATATAAATACAGTACTGTACAATGTGTATAACAGAGAAAACCAAAAATGATTCTGGGTTACCTTGTAGTTGTAATCGGTGAAACCGTTCACTGGGCCTTGACATGCAGCGTCCTCGATAAATGGCGGGTGATTTTGATCACTTGAGTTCCTTCTCGGGAATGTACGTAAATTATATCTTTTTTTTAGAGAAATTTATTTTAAGGTAAATATATATGTAATCGTTCGTAAATAACAAAGTTGTCAATGAAATAACATCGGAAATTTGAAAATCAAACTACAAACTCTTATATCGAGCTCCGTACGTTTCCGTAAATTTCCGTAAATATCCGTACTTTTCCGTGATATGCATATGATTATCTTCCGTAATCAGCTAACAGCGCATTAATTTCTAAAACAGAAAAAAATGTGTAATGCAGCCCGTAAGCTATATACCTTTCTGCAATCGTTTGAATTTTTATTTGTAATATGTTCTTATCATATGCGACATTCAAACAGAAGATTGATCTGGTCTGTCTTGCACTACTTTCGCATAGCGCATGTTTACAGTTGTTATTCGCACATAGCACAGTTAAATTGTCTGCAGTGTTTGAAATGTGGTATGCTAACTTAGGCCTAGGCAAAAAAATAAAACTTACTGTCAATAAAAACTGCACTGTACTGTAAGTCTATAAATTGAAACTTTCTTGGTGACTTATCCCTTTAAGTCGTTCAGGAACCGTTATAGAGTATTCCTGAGTCGTTTCAATGCTTTTTTTGCAACTTAATCGTTCTCGAGACTATTTCCAGATGGAATCAACCTCGTAAACAGACTACAGCTACTTGGCTCGAACCCAGGAACCTCCGAATGGGTTGTGCGGTGGTCGAGTGGTTAACGCTCAAACTACCAAAAAACCGGGAAAGTAAACAAGAACCAAGGGATCTATTCGTAAAAAGAGCTAGGGTCTGGTACCCGGATTTCCTTGTATCTGAATCTGTCTCTCTACAGGTCGTACCTGATACCGTTTGGTGTGGCAGTACGTGATACAACAAGTTTTAGACATTACGCCAAGGGACATAATTCGTCCGAAAATTTATCCAAAATGGCTGACGATAGTTCCCCGACGTATTCCCCGGATCATTTTCCAAGTTCTCCCGATGAAGATCCTGTCGAAATTGCAAAAAAGATGGGAAAAGTAAATTCACAATTGTTCTCTTATCGCCTATTGTATATAACAATTACTGGTTTACTGCTACCACTCAGCCTAGCAGTTCCATTACAAGCGCACTCGCAAGTTTCCAGGTTCCGAGTTTTGCAAGACACAGGCACTGGTCCATTTGGAATAGACTTAAAGATCTAAATGTGTATTTTTATCAAAACATGTGAGAAAAAACGAAAATGGCTCCATTGAATGGAGTCACTTCGCGGCCGTTTGGAGTGAAAATTTCGATCGCGGGACTTCGCCTGAAAATATTTGTCAATTAAAATATTGGTAAAGCACACCTGTAAAAGCACGCTGTTGAATTTAGATCCATTGAATCACAAAGGTCGAAAGACATCGCCGCCGACGTTTTTCGTTGATAATTGCCGCTACTGTTTCCAGTGTTATATTGTTTTTGTTTGTTGTATTGAGTTATTTTTTTGTTAGAACCTAAAATATTTATCACCTTTATGATGATTTAGAATATTTATTTCCGTGTAAATGGTCTCTTAGCATTGTCACTCGCGATTGGTGTGAAAAATATGGCCTGTCGTACTAATTCAGTCAATTTTGAATTTGTTTGCAAATCCAAGCTGTGTGACACCTCTGAGTTGTGAATGCACAAAGTATTTATCAATTAACATTCCAAATTGTTCTGTTTTAAAGAAAATCGCAGCGTTCCAGCGTGTCTGTTTTTTTTGTCATTAATTGTTTCATCAACTATCAAAGCCAACGTTTTTCCAGTGACAATTTTCTACTATTTATTCTAATGAATAACCTTTGCCGAAATATTTCTTTTACTTCAACCTGTTTTATACATAGAGATAAAGCTGCAGGTGTTACGAGATCAAAGAACAAACGCCGACGCACATTGTACATGTGAGTTTTGTTTGATCTTAGTGAAGCACGTGGCATCAAACAGACCGAGATATTTGACAGTTTGAGACATGAAAAAGTAATTCTAGACAATAGTCTGATAATTTTGGATTATAGAAATAATTGTTGGGAATAGTAACTGTTGATGTTATGAGTAAGTTTTATTTTTGATGATAAAAAAATATTTAACACGCTATACAAATGTGCATTGGTCAGCAAATATTTTTGAATGTAATATGCATACAACTCAAAAACATTTTACATGTAGACACATTTCTACCGCATATAATAAATTTGATTTTTATGTCCCGTAAACCCGTTCATTTACCTGTAAAACCACGCGAAGTGCCGAGATTTTACTCCCGCAAAGTGACGCGATATTTCTCCAGACGCGAAGTCACTTCGGGCACTCCAAGCTCACTCAAAGTCACGTTATTTTTCCCCGAGTTACTCACGCGAAGTGTGGCGTGAAAAACTCCACACTTCACATTTTTTGCATAATCCTCCAGGCCTGTACTGTAGATGGGCATATTAGTATCGCACTGAGCGTCCATCCTTACCTTTTTTTCGAGTCTGGGCTGTAACAAGGATTTTAGGCACTGACGTTCAGCACATTAAGATGACATGTCGCGTGGAAGACCCTCATCCCTACCTCAAAGTTCATGGTCACACTTAAGAGTTTATAGGTAATGGAATCCTGTATGTATGCAGATTCGTGTTCGGACTGTAACTTTGTCGTGCTTTGAAGGATTTTTAAAATAATTTGGCACAGGTGTTCAGCACAGGGGAACGGTGGTGTAGAGGTTAAGGTTTCGGCTGCTCATCCTGGAGGTTGCGGGTTTGAGCCTCACTGGAGTCAAGACCGTACCTCCTCGTATGACACTAATACTGGTTTTTTCAGGAAGCAGATTCGAGAGTGACTCAATAAGCTGCAAGCTTACTTCACAGTCAAGCTAAAATAAATAAGTATTAACTAAACTAAACATCAACACGACATGTACAACATGTAGCATGCAAGATCCACATCCCTACCTCAAAGGCCAAGGTCACACTAAGAGTTTAAAAGTAATGGAGTCCCATATGCATGGTAACTCTGTCATGCTTGAAACGATTTTAAACTTACACGGCACAATTATTTAGCACATGGAGAGAACACAGACTGCGAGATACCTTTTTTGGGGCCATTCGTCACTTTGGAGGGACAGCTCTTGTTATTTTCAAATTTTGTGTAAACAAGTATATTTCTTTTCAGACAAACATGTTACAGTGGATGGAGATAAGGGTGTCTGAGCCAGAGAAAAGAACAACAACAGCGATGAAAATGACAGATACATACATGGTGTATCTTGTAGAGACAAGGTACTTGCTTATAATGCTTCACCCTGCATAAGTTTCTATAAAGTGGACTGGTCAGTCTTTTGATTTACTGTAGTTAGAATCATTAATTCTTATGGGATGGATTTTGATCCATTTTCAATCATTAACGAATACACAGGGAGAATAAATGGGGTTACCCTACAAGGGCCCTAAAAAAATGTAATTGTTGAAAGGAATGGTAAATGAAAATTTACTGACTGTGTAGCAAGAAGTGCAGATTATGATCAGTCCTTGCTGTCCTGGTGGCAAGTGATTCTGTCTCCGCGACCAGTACAAAGCATGCAAACCATGATATGTGCTGTTTACTATTCAGTAAGTAAATATTCAGTGAGCACTTCTATGAATAAATAATGCTACTGTTATCACAAAACATCTCGCTGGTTGAAGGGTTCTGGGGTTTGAGCCCCGCTACTGACCATGACTCTATATGTGAGAAAGTTGGCAGTTTCTTACGGAGGTGAAAAGTGGGCGTTAAACTCAGAAACCAAACCAGACCAAATACAAAGATGACAAGCTCATTTTAGAAAATAAATTAACTATTAATTAAGATACATCTCTGCTGAACCAAATTCAAACATTGTGACAGTATTCCTGGTTATGTTAAGGGTTATATATTCTTTGTATTCAGGATAACAGATAACAGTGTGAAATGTAAGGGTGATGGAACTACTTCCTTGTGGAGGAGATACAGTGAATTTGAACTTCTACGAAATTATTTGGATATCATGCATCCAGCATTGGTTATCCCACCATTACCAGAGAAAAAGGTAAAAATCAAAATCATGTACCTGACTTTGTGAGGATATTATGATGTATTGGTAAATTGCAATTTGCTTCAAAGATGTATTGCTCTGTGATAAGAAATGAATTTGCCAGTTTTTGACAATATATACATGTGATATAATACACCTTGTTTTCCTGTGGATTTTTTTTAACTTTCAGACATTTAAGAAAATATGCATGTACATTATGTTCAATGCTATGAGGCAAAGATTGCTGTGGTTTGCCACAATGTTTTTGGGGTGTACTGCAGGAATTTTGTTTGAAAATATTATTTATAAAATGAAATGTATTGAATTCATTCTGGTCAGAAAGATAAACTTTTGAGTCCCAAAATTTAGGACATGTTTGATAATGTAAATTTCACTGGACACCTAGTAGTTAACTATCTGTATTCAAACCCCATGATACATGATAGTAAATGAACTTTACTGAGATCTTACAGTATTTTTTTCCAGGCCTCTTACACATGGCAGAATATGGCAACAGACAAATTTGATGCCGAATTTATTGAACGAAGGAGAGCAGCGCTTGAGGTAAAATCAACTGTTCTGAATGTTGTAATGAAATTATACAGTGCATTTTGTAGATAGATACTTTGTTTCATTAAGAACTTTTCCTACTTAAAAACATTCATCCGTTTTTAGCTCGACTTTACGAAGAAAAGGGGAGCTATCCTACTCGCCTCGGCGTCGGCGTTGGTGTCACACCTTGGTTAAGTTTTTCGTACCACCCCACTTTATTTCAAAAGTATTAGAGGTATGGCTTTGAAACTTACCATACTTGTTTACCATCATTACCTCCATCTACAGACAAGAGTACATAACTCTGTCAAGGTTTTTGACAGAATTGCGGCCCTTTTTATGCCCCCGAAGGGTGGCATATTAAAATCGCACCGTCTGTCTGTCCGTCCGTGCGTCCCCACTTACAAATTCGTGTCCGGACTGTAACTTTGTCATGCATTGAAGGATTTTAAAATAACTTGGCACACATGTCTAGCACATCAAGACGACGTGTCGTGTGCAAGACCCACATCCCTACCTCAAAGGTGAAGGTCACACTTGGAGTATGAAGGTTATGGAATCCTCTATATATGCACACATTCATGTCCGGACTGTAACTTTGTCATGCATGGAAGGATTTTAAAATAACTAGGCACACATGTCTAGCACATCAAGACGACGTGTAGCGTGCAAGACCCACGTCCCTAGCTCAAAGGTCAAGGTCATACTTAGAGTTTGAAGGTAATGGATTCCTCTATATATGCATATATGCACACATTAGTGTCCGGACTGTAACTTTGTCATGCATTGAAGGATTTTAAAAATAACTTGGCACAAATGTCTAGCACATCAAGACGACGTGTCGCGTGCAAGACCCACGTCCCTAGCTCAAAGGTCAAGGTCACACTTAGAGTTTGAAGGTAATGGATTCCTCTATATATGCATATATGCACACATTCGTGTCCGGACTGTAACTTTGTCATGCCTTGAAGGATTTTAAAATAATATGGCACACATGTCTAGCACATCAAGACGACGTGTCGCGTGCAAGACCCACATCCCTACCACAAAGGTCAAGGTCAACTTAGAGTTTATAGGTAATGGAATCCTGTATATATGCATACATTTGTGTCCGGACTATAACTTTATTATGCTTTGAAGGATTTTAAAATAACTTGGCACACATGTCTAGCACATCAAGCGGATGTGTCGTGTGCAAGACCCAAGTCCCTACCTCAAAGGTCAAGGTCACACTTAGTGTTTAAAGTAATGGAATACTGTATGCATGATTACTCTGTCATGCATGGAAGGATTTTAAAATTACATAGCACATTTATTGAGCACATGGAGAGGACACAGACTGTGAGGCACCTCTTTCGGGGGCATTCGTCACTTGTGAGGGACAGCTCTTGTTTGACTTAGAAAGTGTATTGAGCTTGGTTAAGTTTTTCGTACCACCTCACTTTATTTCAAAACCATGGGAGGTATTGCTTTGAAACTAACCATACTTGTTAACCATCATGACCTACATCAACAGACAAGAGTACATAACTCTGTCAAGGTTTTTGACAGAATTATGCCCCTTTTCTACTTAGAAAATACATTGAATATGGGTAAAATCCACTTATTGCCTTAACCCTTTGAGATATTGCTTTGAAACTTTGAATGCATGTTAACATCATTACCCCCATCTGTAGGCAAGAGAAGGTAACTCTGTCTGGGATTTGTTTTAAAAATTAAGGCCCTTTATTTGACTTAGAATCTTGGTTAAGTTTTTCGTACCAGTCCACTTTTTGACTAAACTGTTTGAGATATTAATTTGAAAGTTGGAATACTTGGAAACCATCATGAACATGGGCAGGAGAAGGTAATTCTGTCAAGGATTTTATTTGAATTATGGCCCTTTTTGACTTAGAAACTCAGTTAAAATTTTCATTCTTGTCCACTTGTTGACTTAACCATTTGAGATATTACTTTGAAAGTTGGAGTACTTATGTACCATCATGAGACCTATCTGTAAGCAAGAGAAGATAACTCTGTGAAAATGTTTCTTTATTTGTACTTAGAAATTCCTAGTTAAAGTCTTGTGTGCCCTTAACTGTCAAAGTTTTGTTTTATAGGCAAGCACTAAAAAGTCGAGCGCGCTGTCCTACTGACAGCTCTTGTTAGTAATGCATTACAATATATATACATGCTATCTTGAGATATGTATTAGTCATCAGGACTTAGTGTTTCCTGCAGGATCAGAAAGGGGCATGGCGTTTTTGTCTGAAAAGGGCACATCTGATGCGCGGATGTGTTTAAAAAGGGCACTTTTGTTTTCTCATGTACATAAGGGCGCGAGCGATCACTCACTTTGTCATGTATATATATTGTTCTTTCTTTACACTTGTAACTGCATGTAATTAAAGCCTTGTTTATATGACATGAATCTGGCTTAATTTATTGCCATTGGGCTTAGGAATTTCTAGATCCTGAGGAGAGGGCCTCAAAACAAAATGTAAATCAGATTGGCCTCTTCCCCTCACCTCCTTTGAGTTTTTTTTCTAGAGAAGTATTTTTTAATAATACTGCATGTATACATGTAGCTTATGATACACCCATGTCTCCCACCTTTTCGAGTTTGTTATGTTAGACCAATTTTAAACGGTTTTGTGTATTTGTCTCTGTTTATCACATATTTTCGCGATCCCGTTACGCCGATTTTCGGCCATTTATTTTGACTTTTTACCGACTTTATCACTGTTTCGATGATAACAATTGTCATCAGCCCGACGGTCGACGATGAACATTTAATATAAAATAAAATTATTCAAAATCATAACATGGAAACCTCTTGAGAAAACAGTGTTACTTATAACCAAGCATATCCTGAACAATAACACACGACCCACCAATGCTTTCCTTCTCTTCTAAATTATATGCATTTACGGAAGGTAAGATTATAGAAGAAAAAAAAACAAATAACGAGTCGGTCATATAATTATGTACAGGCAATTATAGAATAATGATTAAAAAAAATGAAAAGAAAAATATACTGTTAATTTTCAATTTAGCGGGAAAACAAAAACACGTGTTGTAAACTAAACAATTCATAAGTGTCGTCATTAAATGAAGTTTTCACTTTGTTTGTAATTGTGCTTATTGGGTCCACCATCCTCGTTCGGGGTAGAGGCTACGACCCGTCCTTTTTTGTTTGTAGGACCCGTATTTTTTGTTTGTAATTGTGCTTTGAAGTTTTCACTTTGTAATTGTGCTTATTGGGTCCACCATCCTCGTTCGAGGTATAGTCGGTAAGACCCGATTGAAGTTTTCACACTCTAACTATACTTTTTTATACCATGACCAACAGATTAATT
The DNA here is from genome assembly GCA_022818135.1 of Saxidomus purpurata. NCBI lineage: Eukaryota > Metazoa > Mollusca > Bivalvia > Venerida > Veneridae > Saxidomus > Saxidomus purpurata. The sequence goes on from JAFMSR010000016.1 coordinate 11,295,229, forward strand.
TTAATTTGCTTCTAGCGAATCAAACATATTGATCAGCATCGTTTTCACTGGACGCGGGACGCTGTGATTGACACGTAATATTCAATATAGAAGTTCATGTAGGCGGATCTAACGTAACTATTATTATCGAGAGGCGGAGCACACATCTGCCGACTCCGTTTGGGATTATCGATTTAATTCGGCGGACATGGTGTGTATTAGACGACGTGTTGACACTTTTATTTTAAGGAGGTCTAACTATACTTTTTTATACCATGACCAACAGATTAATTTTAATTTGCCTCTAGCGAATCAAACATATTGATCAGCATCGTTTTCACTGGACGCGGGACGCTGTGATTGACACGTAATATTCAATATAGAAGTTCATGTAGGCGGATCTAACGTAACTATTATTATCGAGAGGCGGAGCACACATCTGCCGACTCCGTTTGGGATTATCGATTTAATTCGGCGGACATGGTGTGTATTAGACGGCGTGTTGACACTTTTATTTTAAGGATTGTCGGGGGGAGGGGGGGAGCCCACGTCTGCCGACTGTTTAGGATTATCGATTTAATTCGGCGGACACGTGCGTGTATTGAGGGCGTGCAGGCAGTTTCATTTTTAGTAAAACAGGCGCGGTGGCGGTAAGGGCCTTTGATCGAGGCAGGATGGCGCATGGCCGGCCATCAAAAGGGCAGGACGGCGCTGCGCCATCCAAAAACGGTCTAGCGGAAACACTAGACTGGACATGTTTGATTGCAGATTTACCTGTTGAGATGTGCAGCACATCCTGTCCTGTGCACAGACAAGATATTTGTTGGCTTTCTACAGAAGGTAAGCAACATTAAAATTCAGGAACACCTGCGTTTACACCAGATATTTATTCCCTTTACTAAGAATGAAGGCCAAAATAAGCTATTATGCCCTGGGTGCGTTGTTTCACACCATACAATCAGTTCTTCTGTAAAAGGTTCCTGCGCTTATCACGTCCACTTCATATTGCTGAACTGTCAGTTTTCTCCATGAAGAGTAGTGAGTACAAGTGAATGTCAGGGCGGAACCCTGAAGACAATTGCTGTCTGTCGTGCAGTCTAATAAGTATCCATGGAATATAATGTACAACTGATTTCATTGAATTAACATTAACACTGTCAATGTGGTTTTGTCTTTTATCTTAGTTTTATATCCATTTGGCTTATTTAGGAGAAAAGTAAGCGACTAGAATTATTCCAGTAAGGTGCTGATAAAGAATTCTCAAAAATAATAAAAATTTACTCAGTTTGAGCTTTTTTGTTGTCTATTATTTCAGGATGAAGGTTGGAAAGATTCCGTTTATGCAACAGAATTTCAAAGCAAGGTCAGTTTTCACTAGACATTTAAACCTAGGTATATGTGTGATTAAAGACTGTAAGACAAATATAGGCTGAGTAAAGCTAGGATAACATATTTCCAGTGACATGTATTTCCCTTCTCCACTTACAGTGTCAACTGGTAAAGATGGCCAGTTCTTGAAAGCGGGGACACAATTTTGTTAATGTTGACATTTAGGAAGATTGGGCCAAAGTTAGTATTTTCGATTAAATTGAAAGTAGTGTGGAAATAAATAAGGTGTCAGATGATATTCAAATTTCAAGACAGTCTCTGTGCTCATTCATATTATGATTCCAGTAAAAATATTCGATGAAGTTGTCATTGTAAGTCAGGTACAAGACTCCAGATGTAAACTTCCAAACCATATTCATGTTTAGACAAGTGAATTTTAATAATGCTCAGAAACCTTTTTTGTATTAAAAACTCTCATTCTACTCATCAAATCTATCAAGTTTTAAAAATCGTTCTTCGAAAACAGCCTTAACAAATCACTATTTTTATCCCACTTTGCTGAGGGGCTTGCATTTTATCATTAAAATGCTCAAGTCTTGTCATTTACTAGGTTCACTTCTTTAGGGATATATTGTATTTGTTCTGAACTTGCTTTGTTATTGTTAAGTCATGTTAAGTTCTTTAGTAATATTTTTTTTCATAGGCTGAATCTAGATTGAAGAGTATCAGCGCATCATTTCGTTTGAAAAAACCAGATAAGTAAGTATAGGGTAGATTGCAAAACACTCATTAGTCCTTTATTTCATGTACATAAGTCAACCCATGACAAACAGTTTAGTATTTTGCTAATATTTTACATTTATTAAAGTGACATTATGCGCATTTTTTTCAAGTAAAAATCCAGCTGAATATGGTGTGTGTACAAAAGCGTAGAGGAAATAATAGCTTTTAACCCAATACACCAAACTCTTCACGCTACCAGTATGAAATAATAACTTTCCAAATATTGATTTTCTTATTTGACTGGGAGAGTCAATTTAAGAAAAGAACAACTTCATGCAGGAGTTGCTTCCCTTCCACTGCCAAAATCTTTACCAACATCAACAACGACGCAATCAACTATCATTTTATCAGTCCGATTTTTTTTATATCTAAAGCACCAACTTCAAATACTAATGCGGCATAATCATTAATTTAACACATTTAAATGAACAGCAACCAAAAATTGCTTTTATATAACTGTCACCAAAATACACTATGTGCAGTAAGATGTGCATAATGTGGCTTTAATCTTTGTATTTCGGTATTTCAAGTGAGTTGTTTAATTTTTAAGTAGTTATTATATTTATTACTTTCAAAGTATAGTGTGCTGTTGAACATGACCGCTAGACAGCTGGTTTGTTAATGCAAAGCATGAGAGTGCTTGATGTAGGTGTGTAAATCTTGAAAGTGACTTCTTGAAAGTGACTTTGGTATGACATAACCTTATGCTGGTGACTCCTTAATCTTGATCGGCACTTTCACAAAGTAGTAGAGGAATGGTATGGCACTTGTACTTCCTTGCGATCTAGCTAGCTTTCATGGTGACTGTAGAATATCTGCAAACTAGATGTCCCGAGTTTGAATCCCACGCAGGGCTCGGCTTTTTCACGATGAAACAAGTACAGCTGTATTTCATTCAGTTGGCTTAGGTTGTCTTATATGCCAAGTGAAATGTGTAAATGAGTGGTTTGGTTCTTTTCAAAGATGTATAATAACACATGGTTTATACAAGGTGTTTCATTATTTTCAGACAATTTGAAGAGCTGAAGAATTACAGCGGTGAGCTGCAGAGTAACATAGCCAATCTTCTCAAAGTCCGAGCTGTAAGTACAGTTTGTAAATACAATACAACCTCTGAGGAGCGAATACCCTTAGGAACATAGAAATGTGTTTGTTGTAGAGAAGTGTAGTTCTGGAAAGGTTAGTTCCTTATACAATGTATAACTTACTCAATAGGAAACAAAATGTGCGTCTTTTTAGGGAGGTTGAGTTGAGGGTTACAGTTGACTTATAACCATAAAACCAGTCACTAATTGAGGGCCATGGGTTCGATTCCCACTACCGACCATTACACTTTATGTAAGAAAGTTGGCAGCTTCTTACTTAGGATAAAGGTCCAGTACTGGTCTTTTCCTGGAACTATGGTTAGGGTTAACTGCCCGCCTGTATATGAACCACTGTTGAAAAACGGAAGTTAAACTGGATACGAAAAATTATCCGAACTGTATGACAGAAAAGTTAAATTAAGAATTTTATAAGCTTGATTAACATACATGTCATAAACTGCCATTTATTGAGAAAAACTGTCTGGTATTTGTACCCGTGTGTTCTTCCATTTAGAGAATGGCCGATCACCAGTACGGAATACACAAGGTTCATGCAAATTACCACAGAGTGCTCAATGAATGGAGCGGTATCGAGAAGGAGATGTGTGAACCCCTACAGAGTGCAGCGCATTATATGAATGTGTAGGTTCAGTTTGATTTATCTGCAACGCATTTATTGGTTAAAGTGACATTATGCACATCTTACAGCACATAGTGTATTTTTGGTGACAGTTTTATAAAAGCAATTTTTGGTTGCTGTTCATTTAAATATGTTAAATTAGTGATTATGCTGCATTAGTATTTGAAGTTGGTGCTTTAGATATAAAAAAATTGGACTGATGAAATGATAGTTGATTGTATCGTTTTTGATGTTGGTAGAGATTTCGGCAGTGAAAGGGAAGCAACTCCTGCATGCAGTTGTTCTTTTCTTAAATTGACTCTCCCAGTCAAATAAGAAAATCAATATTTGGAAAGTTATTATTTCATACTGGTAGCGTGAAGAGTTTGGTGTATTGGGTTAAAAGCTATTATTTCCTCTACGCTTTTGTACACACGCCATATTCAGCTGGATTTTTACTTGAAAAAAATGTGCATAATGTCACTTTAAACTAACTTATTTATTCTCGAAGCAAGTTCTTACAACTTGGATTAATCGCTCTCAAGACTCATTCCAGATGAAATCAATCTCAGAAAGAGAGAGAATGTGAAAATACCTATGTCTTGCCTAAGGGCACAACCACTGTGGCACTGTTGGGTATCAAACTCAGGACCCTCTGATCTGAGACAAACTTGCTACCACTGCCGTTCTAGACGATAGAGGTCTAGCACTGGCCTACCCAAGAACCATGGTTAAGTAAACCGCTCTCTTGCAAAAAGGTGAAATTGTTTAAACGCCTAATGTTTTATTCTGCAAATTTAACAAAAGGTACACTCTTAGGTACGCTTCTGTTGTTTTTATAATCCCCAAAGAGGGGAGCATGTAGTCGCAGCTCAGGAACAATAATACTTGTTTCTTTGTTGGGAAGGTTAATGTATGTCATTTTGACGCATTGTTTATTGAGTGTGCTCAGTATAACATGAATGATGCATGGTTTTACAGAGATGCTCAGTCGATTGATGCTATACTAGAAGAGGAAGAGCAGTATGCAGATCAGCTGAAAGAGTACATGGCATTTGGAGATTCACTCAGGTCTGTATTGAGAGGCTCAGATTGATATACTGTAAATCATAAAATATTCGTAAGAACTTCATCTTTCACACTTTTTTACAGGAGCACTCGTTCTAATTCGTCATCATTTCATTAATTCAAAATTTTGTCCTAAATTGACCGGGAGATAAAAAATGGACCTACTCTTTGGCAACCAATCAAATTCACTCTTTGGCTTAAACTGGCTAGAAATTACAGTCGCGTAAATCTCTCTTATTTTGGTCACAAACACTTTTTGCTAGGTATAGGCATGGTAGGGGACATGCCAAGGTCTCACTCACAAATACAAGCTGATACCATAGTGTCCATTATATAATATGCATCTCACTTGACCAAGAAAGCAGCAGCGCCTCCCCTGCCACTTGCAAATGTTGCAAAATGTGTCAATTGCCGATGTAGGCAAAAGAAATTTGAAACTGGCGACAGGAATTTTAGCAGCATCAGCTAAAATTTTAATTTTTTGCCTGTTACAGTAAAAAAGTGTCGATAGAATGAGGCCCTGAAGCAGTGTGACCATTTGAAGGGTAATATAGCTTTAACTTGACTATTTTTGGTATCACAAGGTTGGCTTCCTAGTGTCGATTTTGCTATATAATTTAATAATAATTTGATTGACAGGTCGGTTTGTAGAAAGTATGAATGTATGCAGTATGATCAGGAACGTGCAGAAGACAGTCTTTCAAGTAAAACTAGCCAGAAGGAATTGTTGGTGAGATTTTTATTTGAATTTCAATGTCAAAGGTACTGTGAAAGGAAGTCTTAAAAATGTTGTCATTTCTTTACAATTCGGAAAATGTTACTTTAACTTTTTTCCAATTTATTATTCTCGATTGAAAATAAGTATTTATAGCCGAGATTAATCACTCTCGAGACTCGCTCCTGACAGAATTAAACCTCTAAAAAAAGAGGGGCAAGGTAAAACTAATTTGTCAACACCATTTCAAATTCGACAAGTCAAAAGATGCCTATCACGGTTGTTGCAGGTATTAAGTTAAAAAACCTTGATTATCTCACTGCGATGAATTTTTTGTGTTTTTATTAAGAAATGCTGTGTGAATGTATTTACATTAATTTATGGCTTCCCTTTGGAATCCAAAGTGACTTAAAACATCAGTAAGTGTTGGCAAAAAGTCCATGGTTGTTTTATGTGTCAGTTTTAGAGCACCTTTACCAAGACCTGTTTAAAGTCTTGGCTGAGTGAGCCTCCCCTCCCCTGGCTTGACTGGAAACAGTCAGCAATTTGAAATCACTACACCAGTCACTGATTGGGAGTAACTGGTTTGACTGTTAGCAGGTGGGTTTTTTTGTTGACAATCAGAATCTAGTTCTGGTCCTTCACAGAAGCTGCTGTTGGCTATACTGCCTGTTTGTACATAAATGAAATACAGTTTAAACGAGGCACTAAATCCCAGCAGGGGTCTTGGCAAGTCCACCAGGGGGAGAAATCCCAAATTTAGGCTGGAGCTATAAACAATCACGAACATACACTAAGTCTCGAGAAAGTATCTTTCTACCAAACAGTAAATACTCTATCTTGTATGTGATGTGTATGTTTGAATGTATTTAGGTACAAGGGAAGACAGGTGGTGGATTCAGTCTCAGTGGGATGAAGAAAGCCTTATTTGGTAACGACACGCCGGAACAGCGAGAACTTAAACTAAAACATCTTGAAGAACAAATTAAACAGACCGAACAGGAGTTGGCACAGATCAATGAAGATACAAAGTAAGTATTGATAACAGTTTACAGGATTTAAGCATCTACGGAACAGTCTTGTTGGAGTCAAGCAACCTACCTGACTTATTCTTTTAGAAAGTTGGCAGTTTCATGCATAGGATACAATCTAGTACTGGTCGGGGATTTGATCGTTTTTAGCTTGACTATTCGAAGAATAAGGAGACTATTGCACTCGCCCCGGCATCGGTGTCAGCGTTGGTTAAAGTTTTTTATAAAGTCAAATATCTTGAATATTATCAAAGGTATTGACTTGAAACTCAATATATATCTTTACCATCAACATCTTCACCTGAGGAAACAATCCCCATAACTCTGTTTTGATTTTTGACAGATTTATGCCCCTTTTTAACTTAGCACTTTTGGTTAACGTTTTTTATGAAGTCAAATATCTTGAATACTATCAAAGGTATTGACTTGAAACTCAATATATATCTTTACCATCAACATGTACACCTGGGGAAACAATCCCCATAACTCTGTTTTGATTTTTGACAGATGTATGTCCCTTTTTAACTTAGAATTTTTGGTTAAAGATTTTTATAAAGTCAAATATCTTGAATTCTATCATAGGTATTGACTTGAAACTCAAAATATATCTTTACCATCATCATCTCCACCTAAGGAAAAATTCCATTAACGCTGTTTTGATTTTTGACAGATTTATGACCCTTTTTAACTTAGAACTTTTGGTTAAAGTTTTTTTATAAAGTCAAATATCTTGAATTCTATCAAAGGTATTGACTTGAAACTCAAAATATATCTTTACCATCATCATCTCCACCTAAGGAAAAATTCCAATAACGCTGTTTTGATTTTTGACAGATTTATGACCCTTTTTAACTTAGAACTTTTGGTTAAAGTTTTTTTATAAAGTCAAATATCTTGAATTCTATCAAAGGTATTGACTTGAAACTCAAAATATATCTTTACCATCATCATCTACACCTAAGGAAATAATCCCCATAACTCTGGATTTTTGACAGATTTATGTCCCTTTTCAACTTAGAATTTTAGTTAAAGATTTTTATAAAGTCTAATATCTTGAATACTATCGAACATATTGACTTGAAACTTAAAATGTATTTTACTATCAACATCTTCACCACTGTTTTTGATTTTTGACAGATTTATGTCCCTTTTTAACTTAGAATTTTTCACAGTTTTTACCAGACTGAAATACTCGAAATGGCTTATTTTTGAAATGTCATAAAATAATTATGCAGCATGCAGCAGTTATGCTTTTTTAATTTTATGCATATCAATTTTGAAATGTTACAAAGTTATTCATGATCAAATATACAAGGTCATGTATTTCTTTGAAATTATCCCCCACTCCCCCTCCCTCCAGTTGGCTTACAGAATCCAGGGTAAGGCTTTGAGCGTAATGTTCATTTACTGAGGTCTTTGAACAAGTTTCATACCTTAATTCTTATAGACAATTACACAATACGCCAGTCCTGTTCTTAGACAAAAAAAAAACATTTTACTGACAAGCTTTCGAATAGTCGAGCGTGCTGTCATGAGACAGCTCTTGTTAAATTGGCACTCAGATGCCCTTTAAAGCTCCTCTGTGCACAGTTCCTCGAACTGTCTGAAATTAACATATGTTAGAACAAATCATGAAATAGAAAGGTTCCAGTATTAATTTCTGTAAAATATTACTGCATATTCTACTGAATTGTAAAGCTTTGCAAATGCTTTTAGTTCATACTAATTCATTTTAGCTCGATTGTGAAGAAAGCTTGAAGCTAATTGAGTCACTTTCAAGTCTGCTTCCTGAAAAAAACAAGTACTGGTGTCATATGAGGAGGTACGGTCGCGACCCCAGTGGGGCCCGAACACGCAATCTCCTGGATGAGCAGATACACAACTTTTGAATCACAATATAGCCATATAGTGTGGCGGTGCCATCAAACCAAACCCACCCAACATTTTCAACAGATTTTCTCAAATTGCTATGTTAATTCTAGCATTTTCTTTTAATGATTTAAAATATCATTACGAAAGAAATTTAAAATTTACACCAGAGACTGGGCGAGCAGCTTTAAGACCTTAGACTAAAGTCACTTTTACATGTTACTTCGCAGTTTTAAAAATCAAGGACATTTGTTACAGTTTTCTGTGTGTATATAAAGGCCAACATTCCCTTTCATTGAATTTCTTTAAACTTGGCATTTTGACTGAGAATCAAGTTTGAAACAGAAATCTGAAATAAAAATCATAGGTCACTGGCTTTGATTTTGAATTATCTGCCCTTGAAACACAGCTGTTTGTTATATATTATGATTTGGGCCCTATGTGCATACAGGATTGAAACTGTAGCAGTTTGAAAAATATGCTTAAAATGTATTTTCAGAAAGTTTACGGAGGCTGCCTTAAGAGATATTGACCGATTCAAAAGACAGAAAACAAAAGATTTGAAGGAGATTTTCACAAACTACGCAATCATGCAAATTAAACAGTGTAAAAAGGTAAAATTATTTTTTTTACCCTGACCACCCGAGATATTTAAAAAGAACTTGTTTTAAATGTGCCTTTGTTGTTCTAAAATCACTTGAAGATGGTCTTTTTGATATAAATTTACTTGTAAAAAGTGTTGGCAGTAAGAAGTTACAGTGGGTCAGGAGACGGAAAAAATGCTTTTTTTTTTGCCTTAATAAAGATATTTTGGTATTGGTGTTTATAGCTGCATAGGCCAGATGGCTGTAAAAATTTTGTGACCCAGAAAACGAAGTCAGCAGTCCGCTGTATTGCTTTAAAACTGTTTTCAGGGCATTGCTATCTGGACAAGTGCAAAAGACTGTTTCACTAAAATGTAGGAAACTGTGATGACAAAGACAGATGAAGAAAAAAAGTTAACAGATATAGAAAGAGACCATACAAGATGCTTGCTCAAGGTTGAGATTCTGTGTTGTCATTCTTCTTTCACATGTGATAGCTCAGTGCAATTAGAGAACTGGACATTTTGTAAAAGCTAGTCAAATTATTTAATATGTTAAATTTTGAAAGTGTGGCATTAACAAAAAACTGTGAGAGTTTTGTTGGTTGACCAAAAGTAAGAAGGCATATTTAGCTCTGCTGCTAGCAATTTGATCAGTGTCTAAAGGATGCTGTAGAAATCTGTGTCTATTAAGTGCTTAGTTGATCTGGGTTGTCGAAATGTTTTATGGTGATTGTGCTGATCAGTTTTGATAAATGCTTGATTGAATTGTTGTTAACTGTCAAAACTGGATCAAGGATGATGGGTAGAAATATTGTGCAATTATTTATATTGTAGATGAGCAAATATAGCGCATAGATTGTTGAGTTTAGAAAAAGGGGTAGTATTTATAATAATAATGTATCTTCCTGATTATTTTTACTACAGACTTTTCAAAACTCCATTCATAGTCTGAACTTTTCCTTTTTGTCCAATCAAATCTTGTGATTTTTATTTTAAATTTTGAGTAGGAAATATCCCACCCAGTTCTGTTTGTAAAATGTTCAAATATACATAATACTATCAGTGCTGTCTATAAGAGAGAGTTTGGTAGACATAATTATATGTTGACAAAAAACTTTTAAGAAAAAAGAGGTGTGTGGATTTGAGCTTGCATTTTGTAGTTTTCACTTTTAGTTAAAGTGACATTATGTGCATCTTACTGCACATAGTGTATTTTTGGTGACAGTTTTATAAAAGCAATTTTTGGTTGCTGTTCATTTAAATTAATTCATTGTTAAATTAATGATTACGCCGCATTAGTAGTTCAAGTTGGTGCTTTAGATATAAAAAAAAATCGGACTGATAAAATGATAGTTGATTGTGTCGTTGTTGATGTTGGTAGAGATTTCGGGGGGGGGGCGGGGAGTTGTTCTTTTCTTAAAACTCTCCTAGTCAAATAAAGAAAATCAGTATTTGGAAAGTTATTATTTCATACTGGTAGGGGGAAGAGTTGGTGGTGTATTGGGGTAAAAGCTATTATTTCCGTACGCTTTTGTACACACACCATATTCAGCTGGATTTTTACTTGAAAAAAATGCGCATAATGTCACTTTAAGGCTGGTAGTTCAATAATGCTTAATGCAGATTGTTACTTTTAAAAATGTAGAGGTCACATTTAGCATCCTAGTCACGATCATTTAAATGTTGTCGACAAGTGTAAGCTTAAGGCTTTGACAGACATTTTTAGATAGTGCTTCAGTAAACTCTGTATAAAATGACTATGGATATAGCGAATTTCTGGATATAAGGAACAAATTTCTGGGCCCAATTTTCGCCTTTCTTTATTTTACATGAAAGTGCTGTATGGATATAACATACTCTGGATATAAGGAACAAATTTCTGGGCCCAATTTTCCCCCTTCTTTATTTTACATGAAAGTGCTGTATGGATATAACATACTCTGGATACAAGGAACAAATTAAAATAGTCCAAAAGAGTTCGTTATATATGGAATTTACTGTATCGTGTACAGATTGAAATGTAGAACATGCTTTATGTGCAAAATAAGTTACTGGCTAGTATGACATTTTAAGTGTGTTTATGTTGAAAGGACCAATGTTGGTTATGAACATTCCATTGCTTTAGGGCGTCTTAGGTTCTTACCCGTATTTGTGACAGATTTCAACTGGACTAGCCCTTTGTTCTGTTTGGACAGTACCATTTAATGTTCATATAGGTCAGCAAAGATTTACTTACAGAAAAAGCTTAGCTTGTAATTTTATGAATTGTTTAAAGATTCCTCTGCAAGGAGTAAAAGTTCAGAGTATAACTTTACATTTTTATGCCCCCACAAAGTGGGGTGCATATAGCGTTGCACTTGTCCGTCCCTCCGTCCGTCAGTCCGTCCGTCTGTCCGTCCCGAAATCTTGTGAACGCAACTCCTCTTAAACCGGATGGCAGATTTTGCTTAAACTTCCAGGGATGAACAACCTTAATGTGTAGATGGTAGTAAAAGGAAGGAATTTTGCGCGGCGACCAAATTAACAGAATTATGGCCCTTTGTTGATTTTTTCACTATTACCATATAGAAATTTTGTGAAAGCAACTCCTCTTAAACCGGATGGCAGATTTTGCTAAACTTCCAGTGATGAACAACCTTAATGTGTAGATGGAAGTAAAAGGAAGGAATTTTGGGGGGCGTTTGGGCGACCAAATTTAACAGAATTATGGCCCTTTGTTGATTTTTTCACTATATACCATATAGAAATTTTGTGAAAGCAACTCCTCTTAAACCGGATGGCAGATTTTGCTTAAACTTCCAGTGATGAACAACCTTAATGTGTAGATGGAAGTAAAAGGAAGGAATTTTGCTTAATTATCGCCAGTGTGTGACATTACCAACACACTTAAGTGGATCTATTATTGATCTTGTCTTGTAAAAGATGAGTTGCCACAGCCAAAAGTAACTGTATACCCAACATATTTCTCTGATCACAGCATTGTGTTCCTGCAGTTTTAGGAGACCAGACATGTGTTTCAAAATTTTGTTTTATTCAGACACTAATATTGTATTCCATCTGTAAAGAGACCAAATATGATGCCTCAAGAGTTAGGTAACTTTTTTATCATTAATACATGAATTGAGGAAATTTCAACTGAAACGCTATGATAAGAACAGAATTTTGTAGACATTAAATGAAGCTGCTCTTGTTTACGAGCACATCTGCACAGTGGGGGCATCCGTGTCCTTTGGACACAGTTCTAGTGTTACGATGGATTTTGGTCAGTATTCATGTACTTTAACTTCTCGTTCATTGAGGGTCATGTGTTTGAGCCCTGCTACAGGCATGTATCTGAAAAAATGACCGAAAATGTGGTTGAAACAGGTGTTAAACGCATACAACAACAATTTTATAAGAGACTAGTGGACAGTGGCTGAAATGGTTTAATGTACAGATATGTCCCTTGTGTAAAGGTATATTTTGCACCCTATGGGTATTTGCTTTTTTCTGTGAAACAGAACTTTGCTGACAGTCACAATAGCTTTGCATGTACATGTATATTGAAATGTTACAAGCATGAGAGAATCTTATTCTTTACATTTATGTAGTTTTAGAGTCTACATGCTTGTAGTGTTGTGAGGTAACAACCATTGGGGGAAGAAATACATTTTTTTCCTATCATGTCAGTATTTAATGTTTTTCCTTCACATTTATGTAAAAATTCAGTTAAACTTACAGTAAGATATAAACTAAACTTCCAACTGAAACATGTAACTCTTTAGAAGGTTGTTATTTAATTTTATCGCAGTGACATACATATACAACTACTTATACATAATGATACATACTGTGATAAAAATGTCTGCCTGGTGTCTCTGGTTTTCACATGTCAGATATCAAGTTTGAAAGCATATGAAACATTGAGTGGTGGTTACAGATCTGATGCATATCAACAGGTAAGAAGTATTTTCGGTGGAGTTTGATACAGCAGTAATGAAATTAACAATAGTTAGTTCAGTTAAGCAACAGTTATAGACTTTCTGAAAGATGACCGTTTTCTCCAGTTGTACCCAGTACTTATTCATAGGCTACAGGCCGATATTTGTTACCTGAAATTTTCATGTTTTTAGTTGCAGTTATTTAGAAGTAATAATCATGTTTCTTTGGTGTAGTATGAAGGAAACCAGTATGTATAAAAATCTTGTATAAAATGTTTCGAATTATGTTATGCACAGTCGATGGGTTGTGTGGCTTTATCACCGATGTTAATAAAATGAATACTGCTCTACTTCATACTCTTTACAGAAGTGTTGTAAAGACAGTTTTTCAATGTTTTTTTCATCATTCAGTTATTTCTATCACATGCTATGGTCTCATTCTTCAGAAAAAGTTGTTGTTGTAACAGTTGTGTGTATGTACTTCACAGTTTTGTATTTAAAATTGTTAAAAAATACATAATAAACGGGATATGTGCAATACAAATATATTTTTAGTCTTTTTTTTATCTCATGATTGGGTGTTGTGAGTGGGTATTTTACAGAAATGTGAAATGTTCATGGGGTGCCCCTCTGAGTATATGATAGAGGCAATGAAGATAATTCTTCATGATAAATTAGAGGGCCAAGATGGACGTATATCACTCACCTGGCTGCCATTGACTGTTGTACACAAACTGCCGTAGCATTTCTAGTCTATATAGAACAAGTGAATGATGAGGTGGAGCCAATGTGGACCCCCCAAATGAACAACCTTGCTAGAGGACCAAGAGGTGATGCTACAAACCAAATATCTCAGATCCAGGCCTTCTGGTATTAGAAATTTTAAAAGTATTTCCTTACACAAGTCTATATAAAACATGTGTTCCCCGGGGCAGGGCCAATTTTGACCCCAGGGGCATGCTTTGATCAAACTTAATAGGGACCACCAGACAATGCTATACCACGAATATCTAAGGCTGTACAGTTTCTGACGAGACTTTTTAAGGTTACTAAATACTTTTATGTAAAACAAATGATCCCCACTTCTCGACAATTTTGACCCCTTGGGCATTATTTGAACAATCTTAACAGAGGTCTACTACACCACACCACACACTGAATATCTAAGCCACGGGCCTCACAGTTTTGGAGAAGATTTATAAAGTTTTTTCCTATTTGTTACCATAGTAACCAGAGTTCTACATCATGGAATGGAATCCTTTGTACAACTTCTGCAAAGAACAAATCTGCCAAGATTTCTCAACATTGGCCTAGTACTTTCAGAGATGTCTCTTGAAGGAAAGGATGGAGGGATGCTGGTCCTCATCTGGTACTTTGTACATGTACCAGGTGAGCTAAAAAGCCCCCCAAGGGGAGAAGCATAGCAAGCATGCCTTTTTGATAATAAAGAAATGTCTCTCTATAAATTTATTCTCTATATATGGAATTGGCAATATAGTAGAACCTAAAAATCTCAGACATTCTTGGTCAAATTTTGCAATAATTTCACAGGAATGCCTCTTCTGTGACTTGTTGATGAAACAAGAGCATTTATAACACCAGTGGATGCCTGTCATTTCGGATGAAGAGCACACAAGTTCTGTCTTGCAAATGAAAATTGTAATTGTAAACAAGTAAAATTATGAAAATAAGAAATAACAAAGGGACATGATTTAACCACAGGCCAAGCTGGGTCAGCTAGAGTTACAGTTCTTTGTCACTGCACTAACTCTCAATATCTTCTACCACGCTGTAATCTTTAAACACTTTTAGAGTAAAGCTACAGACAAGTATATTACATAAAGGGAGATAACTCAAAATGTGAGTAAGCAAGTTATTGTTCTTGATTACCCCACTCCCTCAATGTCCTCTCTCAACGTGTTAAGTATCAACTTAATTACTTGAATACTTAGTCTTCTGATATTGAGATTTCAAAATAATTTTGGAGGAATGAATCTAACATCCAACATGTCTATTGTTGCACTTGATTTGATGGTTTATCAAAAAATATATTATGACGCAGAGTGACCTTTGCCATTCAGACACCTTAATGAATGCTGTGATGATCCCACTATTACATTAATCAGCCAGACAGTTGTCATTACTCATTTGTTTTCCTTCTTTAATTCTGTGGGGTGTGTAAACAGTAGCGTGATAATCACACATCTCGAGTGGCGTGAACTGCCATTACTTTTATGATACATGTATTATGAATGCATCTATTTCATTGAATTTTACAGAAATGATATACTACTGGATCTCTTTCAATTATTTAATTTGTTATGTAGATTCTACAAATGTGTTTTACAAAATATTCCTCTTTCATAAATCCAGTTTCATCATGTTTATGTACATGTATTTAGTATCCTAACTTTGCATTAAGGTGAGTCTTTCCATCGCCAGACTGGTTTTCAGGTGGCAACCACACTGCATAATCAGGGTCTTCAACATTATAACCTTCATCTCCAGCTTTCAGTTTCTTACTTTTGGACTTGTCACTTTTTGATTTTCTCTTACTACTACCCTTGTGATTTTTCTCTCCATCATTGTCTTCATTTCCATCTTCATCCACATTTTCATCTGCTTGTAACTTTTCTAGAACTGCTGCAAGAGGCATAGATGGTCCTTTCAATCTTGTTTTAGACTGTGTCTTTGGCTGGGCACTCCCAGTTTCTTTATCATCAACAGAAGGAACAGATGGTTGATTAACCTTTTGTTTTAGATCTGTTTGTCTACTTTGTAGTTCCGTTTCATCAACGTTCTCTTCTGGACCAGTAACATCAGATTTTGCCTTTTTGTTAGTATCAGAAATGTTACTGTCCACACTATCTCTCTGAATATTTTCTCTGAGTCTTTCACTGTCATCTTCCTCTTCTTCACTTTCATCTGACCTTTCTTCTACTTTCTCTTTCTTTGGACCTACTGGTACAATCTTTCTCGATAATTTGCCATGTAATGGACCTTTCATCTTCCCTACAATAGCTAGAACACCTGTCTTTTTAACATCTGTACTTGTGCTTTTACTTGGGACTGGCAGAGTAGCTGGTTTAGCAATGTTAACAAGCTTACTAATCTTTTGTTCTTCTTGTTTTAATTCAAGTAACTGTCTTTTAAACTTCAATTTCGTTTTGGTGTCCATCATCCCTGATTTTATAGCACTCATGTAAGCATCAAGAGCATCTATGTCATCACTTTCCATTGCAGCAGCTTGTGCTTTTGCTTGTTCAAGTTTTGCTTCTATCTCTTCAATTTCATCTATTATAGTTTTATGCTTTTCTAAAAGGGAATCATATGTCTCAGTAATTTTATCACTTTTACCAACTTTATTCTTCCTTATTTCTCTCTTTTTCTCAATAGCTCCAGTTCTATCTAAATAAACATCTTCATCACTATCATAAAAGTCATCATCTTCCCAATTTCTTTGTTTCCGCTTTCTACTTTCTTGGGCTGATTTCCTCAACTCTCCATGCATATCAAGCATCCTGCAAGCTTCCAGTGCGCAAGCAATAACTGCATCTTTTCTCTTTCCCGACACTACCACCTCTGCCACTAAAGGTTCACCTGATGGTGCATCAATTGGAAGTTCGACACTACACTTCCATTTTCCATAACCCGCATCATTAAATTCATACTCAGGCAACTCCAAACCTTCTCTTTCAAAATATCTATTTAGTGCCTTCTTTGGATCATTTATATACAAAGCCTCATTTTCTGTTTCCATTTTTGCAAAAGGATTTTCTGCAGTTTCATCCTCCTCTTCTATTTCATCTTCATCAATGCCCCATGAACAGCCCTGCAAAAGTCACATTTTTGATTCAATGTTTTGCTTGTACTGTTTCCCTTACAGAGGGGGATGTAACACCTAGTTCAATACTACTACAGGTAGGCAGATTCAGGGTTTCCACTGGCCCTAAATTTTTTTTGGCCACAATTATTATATACAGCGTTATGCAAGGGGGGGACGGGGACGGGGGGGGGGTCTGGGAGGGGTGTCCCCCCATCCCTTTGGCTTTTTTTTAATTCACAGATAAACAACACGCCATTTGAAGTGTGCTGAATATCTTTATAAGCTGAATTACAACTTGTATTAAGGCCAGATATACACATAATTTTTGTGGCCTTGGAAGCTAATAATGCCCTGTCATATGTATTGAACAAGTTTTTTTTCTTAAAAAAATCTGTCTAACGCCCCTCGGAAGCGCCTGGAAGCAAGCCTTTTGAACACATTTCAAAGCTTTTCCTGACATGTAGTTTGACAAACTCTACCAACTTTATCTTAAAATGCTTTTTTTTATATAAACACTGTTACTTTATATTAATAATTTTATTTAAATGTGTAGTAAAATACAGTCGTTAGCTGAAAAAATCGTATTTATATCTGTTCTTTGAGTCTTTATAACACGGTTTTCTTTGAAAAAATATAAAAAACGGGATCGCGAAAATAGGTGAAAAAACAATTTTTGTATCACAATTTCACATGTAACTTACCAAATAATCGCAATAAATCATTCTGAAATGATTTAATTGATAGAAAGTCACGTTTTCCAAACAAGCTAACGTTACATTTATCAAATCTTCAAGTTTCTGTAAACTTTTCAAGGTTTGATTACAAAAAAGTGCCCTGTAACCTCTTTATGAATCTAACGATTTGTGATGCTCTAAGATTTTCAATATTAAACAAAAAAACTTAAACTTGCTTGACCAAAGTTAATTAGTTAAGTTATTACGAAGAACATTCCCGTCCTCGAAGTCGGCACTTTTATTTCGGGCTTAAGTATTGAGCTATTGTTTTTCGATTCGACTGCGAAAAATGGCCGAGAATTTTGCAAAGAAATTTATTTAACTTTACAACAACTTGCGAACATCCTTTGATTCAAGTCATACTATTGATATTGGGATGCCGAGGGTTAATCATTGTTCAGACGATCTCTGTGATTACATAAATGTCGGCAGAATTTTGCGTTAATCTTTGCCCCGCCCATATGAGGGCGGTACCGCGCCGATGATTGGCGATGATGCAAGCATCAATTATTTTGACAGCTTCAGAATAAACTAGGTATCAACTTTTAATCCGTGTCAATTACGTAACATACTGTGGTCACCAATTAGGTTGTATATTGCTATTTCCAGGCGCCCAATTATACAATTAGCGCATGGATAATATGCCTTGATGATATAGGTTTTTTATGTTTATGAAAAAAAACGTTCGCCAAAAAACTTTTTTTTCGCCACGTTCATTTTATTTTCGCCATTTCCGAAAATGGCGAATGACAGCGGAAACCCTGCAGATTACCTAACCATCATACCTGGAAAGAACCAGTACTTCATGTAGTCTCACATCCTCTGCACAACTTTGCTGATTCTGGTACATTTAACAAAAAAAAATTGATTGTAACCTACCTCCCCAAAGAGAACCTAAAAATAACTTGTACTAATAAATCTTGAATATTTTGTTTAATTTTAACATTATAACCTACTGGTGGCAAGTGTTATGTATCTTTGTGGCTAGAGCAGATAACAAACATTTTGCATATCTGTAAATTCACTTTCATGAAGCAACTGAGCTGATTGGCTAAACACAATTCCACTATATGACAATCTAGGACAACTATACCTTTGCCTCCTCCCTCTTTTTCAGTAACTCCGCATTTCTTTCAGCATCCTCAATCTCCGCCTGCCTCAGTAGCTCCGCCTCTTTCTTCTGCTTTTCTCGCTGTTCTTTCATCTCTGAAGCTGACAGTTCCGATTCTTCTTCACGATCCGTATCTGGACCTTTTACAATAAATAACCTGAAATTTTGTAACCAAAGTATTTTTATGCACATGATACCCAGTAAAAACAGTCTTATAAATATATTAATAGCAATATTTGGTACTTTAAATTGGGGTCCCTACCCCAACCTTGGAAAAAAATACCCAGATTACAGAAAATCTGTTTTTTTCTCAATCTTGTTACTATATATCTAGAAATCTGATTTTGTTAACCCATAAATTTGTTGTTTTATACATGTTTGATTTAAGTACCTTGAGCTTCCGCCAAATTTCAGAACATAGTCTACATGAATCCTGTGAAACTTCTGTGATGGAACCTTGTTTTTATTTACCCAGGTACCGTGGGTACTGTCAAGGTCATACAAGTACCAGCCCTTTGGATATTCTTCTGAATTGCCAAGAGAATACTGCAGGACTGTGTGATGACGGGACAGAGACGGATGTTCCATTGGAATGTCACAACTTGGTAGACGACCAATCACATGGAAAGCTTTTGATGTCAAATCAATGCTATCAATTATAGCTCCATTTTTAATAACCTCGAGAGCAAACTTTTCTTCACATAAAGCACTCCAACTGGGTTCCTTGTATGGTATAGCAGTTAGTTTCTGCTTCAATTGCTCAGCTGGTGAAAGCGCAGCAGCTTCTGTTTTCTTTTGTGGTTCTTTCTGATTAGAAACTGTCTGTCCTTCACCTGCATTAGATTCTTTTATATCTTTAACTTCAATATCATTGTCAGAAATAGTAGTATCCTTTTCATTCTTTGTGGTAGCTTTTGATGGAAGCTGTGGGCTTTTAAACATCTCAGCTGCACTAGTCCCTTTCTGAACTTTCTTCTTACTTGGAATGATAAAACTTGGTGTTTTAAATGTCCCCATATTGCTTTCATTTTCTTTCCCCTCAGGATTGGCAGTTTCCTTTTCTGGCTTTGGTCCCCGATCCTCTAGATCATGATCCACGCCTGAACTCATTCTGCAGGTAATATTTTTTCTTCTTAAAAGATGATTTTTTTTACTGAAAAATAAAAGTCATTGTTTATTTATCTTACATGTAAAAAAAGATCTTAGTAAAGTAAGTGAGTGTCATCTTTTTCTATATATTTAAGTCTGGAAAAGTTGTAATTTGAATGAGATAAATCGAAATGATCTGCGTGTAATATATATATCGGTAGTTACCGATATCACAGACTTTTATTTATATCGGGTCTGATTTGTGTTTCATATACGGATCTGTGTGTCATAAACCAATCAGTGTATCTGGTAATACACAAATCAGGATACCGGTCAAATGTGGCATTTTTCATTGTATTCATAATTTTTTTCTTACCTATTTCATTTCCTTTTATTGACAATATCAAAGGGAGATTCAACAGAGGGAAAATAACATTTTTGTAGAGCAGGACTATTTTCATAATGTGACTTTTATATAAAGGTAAAAACGCAACACTGCTACACAAATGTGGTTGTTGAATCACAACCAGTATCATTCATGATGACATTTATTGTGTGTAATGCACAAAACCCACTTTTCTGCCTTACCTGATAATCAGCACAATTCTTTTGTGAATACCCCAATTTGTGTATAACCAGATACACTGATTTGTGTATGATACACAGATCTTTGGATACATAAATTGGGCAATATAATAGACCTGATAATGAATATGATAAATGAAAATTCAACAAGTAAATGAAGCAGGACTCCTATTTTGAAATTAAAGCGACTTATTTTGTCGAGCAGCCATTGTGGTAATCTTGCGTCATATAATACTAAGTAAAGCAAGTAGAAAGGAAAATACTTTGCCTATGGAATTAAGGTATGACTTCACTAAATTGGTGGGACTTGGAACCAGCCAATTTATGTAGGGAACTTGTGGACCTATTAGCTATCTATGGTCTCTGATTGGTTTAAAATGATTGCTAGCACTAAAGTTTCCTAAAATTAAAATTGAAAGTACAATGGTTGAGCATAACAAAAACTTAGTTATATAATATTCTGATTAATTTAATGGTGTTCTGTGGCTAGCTGTAAATACTGAATTTTTTTAAAGAATGTAAACAAAAATCATACAGACAAGGGGGTGATGTCCTACTGGTGCAATTTTCGGCTATAAAGTATCACATTATGTATATAAAAAAGGGCATTTTTGGGTGTGACTAAGGTAGCTTTACAGATTTATTGGGGTGTAACTACTCAACGAATGTTTTGGAATTCGGACTGTGCTTTAATGTTCCCCAGTTAGTCTATGGAAAAAGATTTAGTGTAGTCATACCTAAATAAACCAAATTATCATGTCGCGAAATCCCATGACAAAAGCTTTCCACGCATTTTTTCTCGACTATTGTTCATATGAGCGAATTATCTGCAGTTTTTATACAACAATATTAAGCTTTTCCTGTTTAAAAATGGGTTAAAACAAGCAATATTACTTTATTAGTAGTTTTTTCCCAAACAAACGTTTGTTGTTGTTGTTTCCGTTTGCCTCAATAAACAACTGACGAAAAGGTTCTGTGTTGTTTCCATCTCGCATACAGCCACTGAGTGAAGTCGTCGCTTTCAATTTAATTTAATCAAATCTTTTGAAACTGTTGAAACATTCACATGATTTCTGCCCTCATGTCAATTTTCCTGTCAATGTTACCAATTATGACCATCTGCCATCTCTTCATATATGGCCCAAAATGGGCACCTCTGCACATGGGTGTCCATATAAGTAACCATTCAATGTCTTTGGTTACCAGGTTACCTATAGCAGGTTACTGCATCTGTCTATATGTATGTAAGTATATGTCATAAAAATGAAGGTCTTTATTTCAATCCTGGGTTACCTGTTTACCTAAAGGTTACTAGATCTAGGTTACCAAATGTCATTCAAAGAAAACTGTACAAAAAAGTCTTGTTCATTATCAGGTAGTTTTGGGCCCTATCCTACATCTCTTCATTGTATCTGTCTAGTATATCTTCCACCCTTTATTTTGTGCGTATCAAGGGAAATAAATCTGACCAGTATGACCGGGCCTTTACCTTTAACCTTCTTAGTGTATGCAGATTAGCCACCAGCAATCAGCTAGCATAAATTTGGCAAGATCAGCAAAGCTGCAAATTATTGAATGGAAGTAAGGTAAAAAAAAAGACTACACATTACTCATAACCTAGTTGCAATTCCATCTTTAAACTACTTACTACCAAATACAAGCACAAGTCATCCATCCCACGTATGACCCCCATTGGGTCAAGGGGGCCGAGGCCCCCGGAAGCTCTGTGGTTTTAGCAATTTCTGAACAATTCAGATGCGTTTCCAAGAACCTATGTATCTATTGTAGACGAAACAAAAGTTGATATGAAATGAAATTACAAAATTGTCAAACTTTGAAAAATTCTCTCTCCCGAGTCTGTGTGATGTGAAAACTGTTTTAATTTGGAAAACCATGACCCTTATACAAACTCTCTAGAAGCCACTCCCTCCCCCTACTAGTAACTGTTAGTGGGACCATTCTTCGTTTTATGAATTGTTATTAATCATATGGGATTTAAACATTTAGAAAAAGGTAAAAGCTATGACGGCGTTTATTCAAATAATTTAAGTCATATTCTAAGCATACATGGTCTTGCATGTCCTGAAAACGTACGACCAAACGCTAGACTCTTTCGTTTCTTGAATATGTCAACAATCATATTTGCATTATATGAATGTTCACAAATCCAATACGCCCTGTAGTCATGCAGGCACTCTGGTACGTTTTCAACCGTCTCGTGCTATAATTACTGACGATCTACGCAGAGTTCTAGTACATGTAAAGTCTTTTTATGATTTCTTTTGGAGCTTAAATACAGTCCATGCATACCATAAACATATTGTTTTCCCGTGCTCAAAAAGTAAATAAATGTGTGTTATCTGTTGGGCTAACAGAAGTTCGTTCGCAGACAAGTTTGATTTTGAACCGATAAGAAACCTTTATACATTTTCATTTTTGCTGGACTCCAATAAAGGATCGAGTTTCAACTTCTTTACGCGTTTAAGTGACAATTAAGAGGTCTGTTAACTAATATATGATAAGGCAATGTAACAAAACTGTACCGTATAATTTAGTATGTTTCCGCAGGAATACTATATAACCGGGATATGAAACTCGCTTATCTACCCATGTAGTATCGATTTTATGCTGTCGTCCACTGATAACGCGCGCCGATAAGAGCGAGCCGTATCCAATATCATATTTTTTGCCTATTTCACTCTAGCATCGCTATATTATATATTAATACACGAAAGTTAAAAATTTCAATATTTAGTGATATACATCTATAGATTTGTTTTCGTTTTGTGAAACCAAAAAAATGTAAATAATGTCACAAAAATGAGCCCTAAAGACGGGAATTTTACCAGTATTTTACTGAAAACAGTGTTTATAGTTAAAATAGATTATAATTTATCCTACTCGATTGTTAAACATCTGTTGAAACACTTTAATTAGCAGCAATTCATATGTATTTTCATTTATATCACTTTGATCTCTCTACAGTTTGCAAATAATAATAATTATACAAACATTATTTATCAATTGTTTTTTGGCAAAATCGCTGGTATTTCTCAATTTTATTGAACGATACGTATTTCAACGGGTATTTAAAGTAAATTCTTTAATATGGCTTATGGAAAAGATGATTTTATTAATTTTAATGATCTTGATCTTGACGAGTTGCTCGGGGAAATCACTGCAAGTGAGAAAGAAGTGATTTTAATAATGAATTAAAAGTACAAATTAATTTTCATGTTCAGACTTGATTGAGCATGAAAGGAGCATTATGATCACGGAAGTTGGTGTCAGGGGAGTAAAAGTTTGCACGGAATACGAGAACGTTGTGAGAACTACATTGTTTCCTTGGAGTAAAGAATGTCAACAAGCATATCAAGCAACAAGTTTTTATTTGTTAATATACGGTTCCTGGTTTTCAATAAGCATATATATGACAGGTATTTGTTCTACTTCCGATAGCAACAGATGAGGCATATACGAATATATATTTATATTTCTTCTATTTTTTCATTTATGATAATTTCCTTAATTTCTGCTTTCAAATATTCAAAATTATTAGAAATATAATTTCCAAGGACTACTTTTCTGCAATTGAAGTTGACGCAAATTAGTTGCCAAAATTTATTAAATCAGTCTTTTAAGATCGATTACCCGATTAGTGCATCTTTATTAAAGACAACTGAAACCTCCAAAACCACAGGAGGTCTAATCCCATACAGAGTGAACTATTGATCTTCAAAAAGACATATATCACACCCCTGCTGATAAGACCATTGTCTAATCAACAAGGTTATGTAACATGGTAATAAAACACTTGACCCTTGACATAATTAGCATAATGTGTAAAACTTAACATCGATTGGTTTAATACTTTGATGGGAGTGTTAAAAGTTGTTATTTCCAATCAAACACTATATCAGAAATAAAATATTGGTCTCTTTCTTCGAACAGTTTTGACTTTTTCTTGCGACCCGTGATGAGTTGTCTGTCGTCTCACGTTGTTTTTGTAAATTAAAACTGGAAGTTACCTGAAAGCAAATAAAAGAAAGTAAGTAAATCAACAACACATGAATTGAAATGTACGTACTACATTTGAAAATGTCTTGTTTGAGTATGAGATTATCAACGTGTAGCTTCGCAATACTTGCAATGTAGTCATAGTCATAAAGTGGAAGCTTTTTTTGCAGTTAACCTCAGAACCATTATTGCATCAAAAAGTCATGACAACTGCTGAAAGAAAAGCAAAGTACATGATTTAAGTAGTTTTTTTAAAAGATAGAAATAACATCACAAAAAGAAAACTTGACATAAAAAAAACAAGAAATTTTAACAAAGTTTTTGTTCAGAGAAACATCCAATACCTTTCATTTCGAACTTTGGTTATCAAAGTTATCATAAAAATTAATTTTAACTATTTCTTTAAAACTCGTAAACACTTTTACGGACATTTAAATATGCCACTAAATTCTAAGACGCCATCTTTGTTTACTCTATTTACACCAAAAATAACCTCAAATACCAGAATCGTTTAAATCAATTTCTAGTGAAACAGACTACTAATGATGCACATTTTTTGTGTAATTCAGAGTTAAAAGATGAATAAAAATCCAATAGATAATCAAAATTTTAGCGATTTCATCTATAACATCCATCGCTAAAATTACCATTCACAACAGTTTAACCCTAATACGCCATCTTTATTTTCTCAAAAACCCTCAAATACCAGAAGCTTTTAAATAAATTTCTAGTGAAACAGACTACTAATGATGCACATTTTTTGGTAATTCAGAGTTAAAAGATGAATAAAAATCCATTAGATAATCAAAAATTAATCAATTTCATCTATAACATTCATCGCTCAAATTACCATTCACAACAGTTTAACCCTCGTGTTTCGATTACCGACCATTTATAGGTTAGTTTTCACACGTTTTTCAAAGACCATTCATAGAGCGATTACGGTTGAAGTAGGTACAAAACAATAAAAGGATACTTACAGTTTATTCTCCCAATTCTTAAAATAGCGAAAATACATTGTAACAACTGAAATATAAAGATTTTAATGACAATTATTC
The DNA here is from genome assembly GCA_022818135.1 of Saxidomus purpurata. Classification (NCBI taxonomy): domain Eukaryota; kingdom Metazoa; phylum Mollusca; class Bivalvia; order Venerida; family Veneridae; genus Saxidomus; species Saxidomus purpurata. The sequence goes on from JAFMSR010000016.1 coordinate 11,320,633, forward strand.
TACACGCGATCCGTCATGGCCGCCATTTTACGTCATCGTGTTCTGATTGGACGACAGCTTTTTCAGACTAGAAGCTAGTTTCACGTCCCGTTATATACGGTTCCTGGTTTCCGTAATATTGTCCAGGCGTAAAAGTGTGAATAAAAGCTTACGGTAATAAGGCATATGCATAGGTTGTAATGTCTATAGTATATTTTAGTTCAAACAGATATCATTAAATATTCTGACATTTTTTGTTCAATATTTTATCAATCTCGTTATATTGACTAATTTGGAGCTGTTGATCTAGTAGAGGAGAAGGTAACAGCGCTTTGGTATAAGGGAAATAACTACGTTACAAGAAAAAGAAATATTGTACTTACTTGCTCCCCTTGTCACAATATGAAACTAGCGTAAAATAAAACTCAGACAAAGTTTACGACTTTCAGCATTTAAGTACAGTCGATAACGTATGTGTCATAATAAATTTTAGTATTATATATTTCATATTCTATAAAATAGTTCAGCTCTCTTCGATCTTTCCGATATTTATAAACATATATTTATGATATAGCAGATTTAAAGCATCAAAATACCTGCAGCCAGTACCTCACGTGCTCTTTCCGTCACCAGAAGACCTTAAAATAAATGCCTGACATTGCTTTTGAGTTCTGCTCACAGACGTACGAAGAAAAAGATTGACGACGTGGTAACTGTCAATCGTGACTTCGGAAAACATATATAACGGAAAACTTTACACCATTAGACTGGGTATAATTAAGTCAATGGCGAGACCAAATATGAGGTTCGAAAGAAAACCCACAGCCATCTTGGGTCTCTGGTAGCTTTCTTCTTCAACAAGACCAACTTGTATCGCTTTTAAACTAAACATTTTAGATAACCATTGAAGAGTGTTCCATCCAGTCCCTGAGATTTTATTCTGACATAACAAAAGCATTCAATTGACACATTTCTTTCACATTCGTTGTACTTTTGAATTGGTTCTATGTAACATGTATATTGTCATTTGTATATGATGTGAAGTGTTATTTGCTAGCTATAACGTACACGATACGTACAAGCACAACGAAAACGCCATGACTGTATCAAAACACTTTCTTCTTTCACATTTTAAAAATTTAAATGGCGCAATTCCATTTAAAAATAAAAATATAAGTTAATGTTAACTTCAATCTGTTGATATTTTGAAATTTATTTACTGTTTGAAATGTTACAAAATTCTGCTATATATACTGTAGTAACAGTTTCGAAGTTACATATGTAAAAGGTAACTTATTAACCAATTTGCAAATCCCCATCGGGGACTTGACAGGTTACTTAAGTTAGCAATTTTTCCCGATTTCGTCGGAAATCGGGAGTTTCCTTAACGATGCGTGTATGTGGTCGCACGATCGCAAAACTGTCCCATTTTTTCAAAAACTATTTCTATTAACATAAAATGATCTGTACATATTTATTTATATTTAAACTTAAAGAAGTATCCCCCTCCCCTTTTTCACAACGCCATCTTTATTTTTTATGAGTTTTGCTCAGTGAGCATTGTTTAGTGAGTATTGTTCTGTGAGCATTTCTCACGTTGAGTATTGTTCAGTGAGCACTTCTCACGGTGAGTGCTGTTCAGTGAGCACTTCTCACGGTGAGCATTGTTCAGTGAGCACTTCTCATGATGAGCATTGTTCAATGAGCAATTCTCACTAGCATTGTTCAGTGAGCACTTCTCACGGTGAGTACTGTCCAGTGAGCACTACTCACGGTGAGTACTGTTCAGTGAGCACTTCTCACAGTGAGTATTGTTCCGTGAGCACTTCTCACGGTGAGTATTGTTCAGTGAGCACTTCTCACAGTGAGCATTGTTCAGTGAGCAATTCTCATGATGAGCATTGTTCAGTGAGCACTTCTCACGGTGAGCATTGTTCAGTGAGCACTACTCACGTTGAGTACTGTCCAGTGAGCACTACTCACGATGAGTACTCTCCAGTGAGCACTACTTACGTTGAGTACTGTCCAGTAAGCACTACTTATGGTGAGTACTGTCCAGTGAGCACTACTCATGGTGAATGTTGTTCAGTGAGCACTTCTCACGGTGAGTATTGTTCAGTGAGCACTTCTCACAGTGAGCATTGTTCAGTGAGCACTTCTCAAGGTGAGTGCTGTTCAGTGAGCACTACTTATGGCGGGTACTGTTCAGTGAGCACTACTCACAGTAAGTACTGTCCAGTGATCACTACTTATGTTGAGTACTGTCCAGTGAGCACTACTTATGGCAAGTACTGTTCAGTGAGCACTACTCATGGTGGGTACTGTCCAGTGAGCACTACATATGGTGAGTATTTTTCAGTGAGCACTACTCACGGTAAGTACTGTCCAGTGAGCACTTCTTATGTTGAGTACTGTCCAGTGAGCACTACTCAGGGTAATTACTGTCCAGTGAGCACTACTTATGGTGAGTACTGTCCAGTGGTCACTACTTATGTTGAGTACTGTCCAGTGAGCACTACTCATGGTGAGTACTGTCCAGTGAGCACTTCTTATGGTGAGCATTGTTCAGTGAGCACTACTCACAGTGAGTTTTGTTCAGTGAGCACTATTCACATTGAGCATTGAACACTACTCACATTGAAATTGCTAAGTAAGCACTTCTCACAGTGAACATTGTTCGGTGAGCACTTCTCACTGTGAGAACATATCATAATTTTGCATGACAAATTTGAGATATTTTGGTACTGTGAATTATATAACTTTCGCATGACGAAAACTTCGCGATTTGTGAGCAGACAAACTTATTCGCTAATATTAAATTCACGAAATGTGATTTTTCTTATAGTACATCTATTTGAGATGAATATTCTGCAAGATTTTCTAATTAGGGAAGTGAGAAAACCGCAAAAAACATATGTAGGATCTGCTCATCTTTGATAAAATTATATGTTTTACGACTGCAGGCTTTCATTTAAATGCAGCTCCATATCGTTCTTCTTGAGCGAATGAAGTGAGGGAGGAAAATTTTAGCATTTTAAAGCCATTTTTGGCCTTTTTGCGAGAACAAACAGGTACAATCCGGATCTATCTATCGCTTGTGACTCTCAACCCCCTGGCCCTTTCATTTTTATTGCATTTTCTGGATATTTAACTTTTCGATCTTTGCTTGCGGTGCATACACACGTGCATATTGTGCACAACAGCAGATAATGATCAATTAAAGTCAATAAATTCCAATTACAGCCTGCTTAAAGTTCAGTGTACCCTTAAACAGATAGATATATTGTCAGTAATCATGTAGAGAATGCCATATATCAAAGAAAGAAGTGTGGAATACCAAGAAGTGTGATATACAATAATTTGATAGAATACTTAAAATGTTCAACCGCAAACCAATTTTGAGAGGATCAGTTGTCAAATGTTTAATGCGCTGGACCGGTAGTCCAGGATCCTATGTTCCATCACCCACTCCTCCACTAACATAACTAATGGTCTTTCGGAAGAGACCTAAAACTGAAGTCCAATGTATCAGTGTTGGGGATGTGTTCTGTATCTTGCGCAATCCCCCGGAACCTAAAATAATGGTTCTATGGATTATCAGGGAATTTCGTTTTCTAATAACTTAACCTAGTTCTTTTAATCCAGTTTCAATTAAGAATTGAAAAAAATCCTATTTCTAAAAGGATACAAATTTAAGCTGGCAAGTATATTGCGGCCAAATCTAAGGAAACTCTGAAGTTGAACCAATTGTGAACATGCTAATTGAAGGATAATCAGGAGGTTCCTAAATAAGCCATATGCAATTGAGACTGCAACAGCTCATTTGAAACAAAGTTTCAGGTTAGCTTTTCGATGGGTATAAACAGTTCGGAGAGTAACAACAACAACCTCGGAATGAGATAATGCGTTTATTTCTGAAAATACATAACATGATTTTTTCTACATCAAAACTTTAAATAACAGAATTAAGGGAACAAAATAAGCAATACTAAACTCTGTAAAATACAAAAAAATAAAGACAATTATAAAAAAATGTTTCAACCAGTGAATATAAACATGACAGAATATAGTACTGGTAGAGCTTACAAAATAAAGGGAAGTAGAAATAAGTTATTATTAATAAAAAAAATTCTTCGCTCAAGTGTACCATTTAGCAGTATCAAAAAATGAACTTATGAATAAATCAACAATTAAAGTGCCTAATATTTTTTTCAGCCTTTGAATAAACATAACCTCTCTCTAGCTTTGATTTACTTGACTAACTATTGATATGCTACCTATGTTTTCCCTTTTTCAGACAAGCTCTTCTTATCTCCCGGACTTTATTCTATTAATATGACATATAAATGACAAAGTAAAGTTTTTTTCCGTTTCTTTATGAAACTGATATTGAAAAATTTTGACCAATTTTTGTAGGTACTGTAGAATTCAAACTCCCTTTAATCAGAAAAAGTCCAAAATACATTGTATGGGGGAAAAAATGTGAAGTGCTAAAATCTAAACGGAGGATGAAAAATCACGGATTTCAAGGAAATCTATAGATAAACTTAACAAAAGACCAATTTATTTACCGAAAACTGTTACAAATCACAAACTGTTTTATCAAAGCACTATTTATTCCAAAAATGGGAAAAGTTACCATACACATTTCATGCTTATAAATACATTTTGATTAACTATATAATCCTGTAAATAATACTATTATGTAACCGTCTGTTTGAAGCTACATCAATTATGATACATGCCTTGAATTATGATTCATTTGGCTTCAACTTTAACCAGAACCTGCTAAATTTCAAAAATGGACTTGCCCATATTTCAACTTGGACAGTACTAGGCAGTACCATAAACTGTTGAAAGGGGTGAATAGTAAAAGTTGCAGATCATGATTAGACTTCACTGATATGCAGGCTGATCATGATCTGCACTGGTAACAAAAGCAGAATCTCTGGCCTCCAGCGGGGTAAAGCTTAAAATATAGGCTCAAAGTTTGGCGCAGCCATGAGCATTCAGCCACTAGTAAGCAGGTCATACAGTACATGTTCACTCGCAGTGAAAGCGTAATAATTCCGAAATAAAAAAAGCCCCAAATTTTGATGAAACTGCATAACGTTAGAACAAACTTGAGGAAGCCAAATAATCTACAGCATGATCAAAACGGATACTGTCTAGATTAATTCCACGTAAAAATATTACAGGTTTACCTTCAAGACTCACCATTATTATACACAAGAAATAGGAATGTTCTTCTTAATTGATATAATTTATGTCTACTTTAAAAATAGTCAATCAGAACGTTCATGGTGATTTACTGACGCATTTTAACGTGTTTTTATTTTTACAATTTACACTCTCAAAGAAATCTGATGTTTAATTATGTCTAAATCAAAAATAAATCTTACTGAATTACAGCCAACATTAGATTTATTTCACTTGAATCTGCTTGAAACTGAACTTTGTCATAATATATTTTCGATTCTTTTTTTATGAAAACAGAGAAAAAACTACTATTTTAAGCTTATAATATGCCTTTGATATACATATAAATTTTAACACATTGAAATAATCAAGTGTTGTGTCATTTAAAAACAGTTAACACCTTGGTAAACTCAAAACAATGTTTATAAATCGGTTGTAAATTAAGTAAAGTATTTATTTAGACTTAGAAAAGAAGTGTAAAATAAGTAGTTTGTGGACGGATTACCTTATAAAATGATTTAATGACAATAAAAACAGTTGTTGACGTACAAATACAGCAATAAAATAAAAATGCAACCTCATGGAAGTTGCGATAAATACTGACACATCAAAATTAGGTATCACAAAAACATCATAATGTAAACGAAAAAAATTATGAGCGACTTAAAATCAAACTTATCTCGCAGAATTTCATGTTTTCGTGATAGAGCAGTTTGTAGTGAGTAAATGTTTCATTGAAATCAGTTGTTTGACATATGAGACTGCAAATAAACCTGTTTTCAACCGTATCTAACTTTGTAAAACACGTGAAAACTGCTGCGTGAAAAGACGTCTCAGCTTGCAGTTTATTAGTCACAGCTAACAGACAGAAATCTACCAATATCTAAAAACAACTAGAGACTGGCATAAAACCTCAACCTGAGTTTTTCATGCATTAACCTTGACCCTTTTAAATTTCTGATCTGTACTTGCCTATTGTTCAGTTTGCGCAGAAATATTAATTATTTAAAGTGCTGAATGCTGAAATTCAATGACTGAATAGGGATCAAAGAAATTAATGACCATACTGTACTGATGTGCAGGCAGATCATGATCTACACTGGCCGAAAAGGCAGAAATGCTTGCCCCCTGTATGGTAAGAATTAATGTTATCATTACTGTTTTTTTCATGAATTTGACAAATTATTATTAAAGAGTATTTCGATCCTTAATATAAAGGGTAAATACTTATAAAAAAAAATTTTATACCAGCCAAAAATCTATCTACTGTATAAATATTTGTTTTTGCGGGTTTTTTATTTTGGCTATATTGGCCGTCACCAATGATTGTGCCAAATATAAACAACGTCATTATAAATCACCGCAGTTACAAAAGATAAACAC
>JAFMSR010000016.1:11327693-11362804 GCA_022818135.1 Saxidomus purpurata
GGTAAAGGAATATCACCAGATCCAGCCAAAATTGAAGCAATCAAGATGGCAACAGAACCAACAAATGTATCGGAACTGCGATCATTTCTTGGCATGACAAATTATGTATCGAGATTCATACATGATTATTCGACCATCACAGAACCATTGCGAAAACTTACACAGAAAGATGTAAAATTTGAATGGACAGAATCACAAGATGATGCATTTCAGAAGCTGAAAGAAGTTCTGACAAATGACAAGGTGATGGCATATTACGACCCAAACAAAGAATTAGAACTTACAGTAGATGCCTCGGGAGTAGGAGTTGCAGCCATACTGAGCCAAGACAATAAGATAATTGCATATTCAAGCCGAGCTTTGACACCTGTGGAACAGCGATATAGCCAAACAGAACGGGAGGCATTGAGTATCGTGGTAGGAATTGAACACTTTAAGCTATACTTGTTTGGTAAACCGTTCAAGCTTATTACGGACCACAAGTCTTTGGAAGCAATTTTCAACAATCCAAAAGAAAATCAACCTCTCCGACTAGAAAGATGGAGACTACGTCTGGTGGGATACGATTTTCGTGTGCAATACAAAAAAGGAAGCACAAATCCGGCAGACTATATGTCGCGCCATCCACTAGAGACCACGGAAGATGAATATATACAATCTAGTCTCGCAGAAAGCTATGTTAGCTTTGTGACCGAGATGTCAGTGCCAAAAGCAATGACATTGGAAGAAATAGTGTCAGTGACAAGTGGAGACAAATTGTTACACAAAGTAATGCAATCTGTAAAATCAAACAAATGGGATAAAGAATTACGTAGAAAAAATAAAAGTTATGACTGTTTTTTCCGAGTTCGAGATGAGTTAACAGTGGTTCAGATCGAGTCCCATACTATTTTGTAACGAGGCACACGACTTGTCATACCTGAAACATTGCACCAAAAAGTAATTGATATCGCGCATGAATCACACGCTGGAATTGTAAAATGCAAGCAATTGTTAAGGGAAAAAGTTTGGTTCCCATACATCGATGAGAAAGTTGAACAGACAGTAAAGAACTGTATACCCTGTTTATCTATTGATCCGAAAAATCCCACAGAGCCAATGAAATTGTGTGAGTTACCAAAGAGAATCTGGGACGAACTAAGTGTAGACTTTTACGGCCCGTTACCATCACGTGATTATCTAATGGTCACAATTGACGACTACAGTAGATATCCGTTTGTGGAAGTGATACATACCATTTCAGCGAAGACAGTAATTTCACGTTTGAGCTACATCTTCTCGATTTTTGGCGTACCATAAATTCTGAGAACGGACAATGGTCCACCTTTCCAAAGTGAAGAGTTTGCAAATTTTGCAGTCGAAATGGGTTTCAAACATAGAAGGATCACACCTTTGCATCCAGAATCGAATGGAATCGCGGAGCGATTTATGAGAATATTATCAAAAACTGTCAAAACAGCACATATGCAGGGACATAACCTGAAAAAGGAACTTAATACATTCCTACTAAACTATCGAGCAACACCCCACAGTTCGACCGGTGTTTCACCAGCCCAGCTTATTTTCGGAAGGACATTTCAAACTAAAATACCAGAATTCAAACCCAAGTGCAGAGACACCTATGTCCGAAAACGGGATGCAGATTTGCGGAAAAAGAACAAAACATATATAGACAAAAAGCGAAATTCGCGACAAGTCTATTTACGTGTTGGGGACTCAGTTCTCATAAAACAACGCAGACAAAACAAACTCTCGACACCATTTAGTTATAAACCCGGGATTATTCTACAGAAGAAGGGATCAATGATAACAGTTAAACATCAAGGAAAAATTGTGACAAGGGATGTTTCACATTTTAAGCCACTACCAAAAACACTAACGTACAAAGCCGAAAACAAATCGAAACAAGAAACGAGTTCAAATGAACGCCCAAAGAGGGAAATTAGGAAACCTGCGAGGTACCGTTAGTAAGGATGGGAAGTGTAATTTCAAGTGTTTGTGTATGGAGCATAATAATCTCCATAAATATGTGCCTACAAAGCAAATAATAAAGGTTAATCTAGAATAAGTGATTGTGAAATTACAAAGTTAAGATAAAAGGGCTGTACACTAATTGGAAATGTCACATTGATGAAATGTGTACCGCGCGCAGATTAGTTAATTTGTTTTCAGACAGAAACCAGACTCTGGGTTAGGCAAAGAATTAGTGTAAATATCATGTTCATATAACTTGCTGATAAATGAATTAACATTGTTTCCTAACAGTTGAATGAATGACTAAACATCATGGAAAAAATTGAAAACTGTAAACTAGTAACATTCTTCGGGCATTTTATTTTTTTCATTATTTGTTTAATAACCATATATTCTAACATGCTGGTTTGCATCTTCTTTAAAGAAAAGATGGGATGTAGATATACATCGCCTACGTACTTGTTGTATCATATTACATTCTTGATGTTGCATGCTTATCCCGCTATATATTGTGTTAGTCGCCCTGCGAGAGCTGTATCAAATAAACGTATAAAATGTAGCAGTGTTGTTCATTAGATAAATAATGAAACAATATTACAGTTTTCAGACGAATAGTTTTAATGAGAAGTGGGCGACTTCGGCTCATTCACTTCAAGGTTATTAAAGATGGTGAACGACATTTCGTCGAAAGACAGTTCTCGCATTTCGGCTATGTATCATATGCTTAGATTTGACGAAGAGTGCTATTCTAAAAAGTACTGTGATACAGTCGTATCCGACGAAATTCCTTCAACGAAGTGTCTTCTATCCGATAATAAAAGTTTATCAATCGTACCTAGATTTCTTCGTGGACTTAAACCTATATAAATCGTCGACAGTAAAAGACGGTATATATTATAAAAACCTTGCAACAAGCTTGCAAAGTGAACTTTTTAATCAGGTTGTTCTGTAGTTGATATACACTCAGTTCCAAAAGAAAGTGTGCACTTTGTTTTCTGTGATTTTTCATCGACTACTTTTCTGAAAGCCTATATATTTGGTACCAAAATTGAGATCTGTTTACGTACAATATGGCGAACATTTTAGATTTTGCAATCGATCGATGACAAATACACATGAGATATAATGCGCGAAAATTGAAGCCGATACGTCTGCTAAACATTGAAATATTTAAAATTACGAAGTGCACTCTTTCTTTTGGAACTGAGTGTATGCATGCGCTATATTTTATAGCTGAAACTGAACCGATGAAACCAGATGACTGGAAGGAAAAGGATGGAAAGGTTGTTGTAAATCACAATTCTGTAGCAACAATAGTTGGGTCGACGATGGGGTCACTGGCTGTCGTTCTTACAGCCCTTGTTATCTTCATCTGTTACAGAAGACGGAAAAAGGCAAAGGCGAAGGCAGCGGTAAATACTTTATGTTATCATGTTAAAGGCAATGGTAAATATTTTATGTTATCTTGTTAAATGCAAAGGCAGCTGTAAATATTTTATGTCGTTTTGTTAAAGGCGAAGGAAACGGTAAATATTAAATGTTGTCATGTTAAAGGCGAAGGTAGCGGTAAATACTAAATGTTGTCATGTTAAAGGCGAAGGAAGCCGTATATATTTTGCGACGACACGGGTAAATATTTATGTTGTCTTTTCAAAGGCGAAGGCAACGGCGAATCCTTAATAATGTTGTTTTGTCAAAACAAATTGTAAGACAACTATGTTCTGCACTGGCGTACCGTTTGTATATAGAGCTACTGTTTAACGTTTGGATATAATTTTATGCATGCTAATTTATATTTAGATGTCAGTTCACTACCAAGATCCAAGTTACATTTACCGGTACGAGTACCACTCTGAGGCCGATCTCATCAAGGACAACCCGAGTTTCAATAACCCTGGTTACCACTTACCTCCACCACGACCCCGCGTCACTCTTCGGAAAGAGGTACGTATTTTGTACTATGAAAACATGAACACGCAAATGGGCTATGAGAATATACTATTCCAAAATACTAGAATTTGTCGAGTCTACTCATTTACAATACACTTGTCCTGTTGTCTTTTATTTATGACTAATTTATTTAATTTCGCTTGCGAAACAAGTTCTTACAATTTATATTAATCGCTCTAGAAACTAACTCCTGATGGAATCGAAATTGAAGAGAGACAGGCAATGTGGAATTATATGTGTCTTCCCTAATGACACTTCCACGACTTTGGCACTTCTGGGGATCGAACCCGAGACCCTGCGATTCCGAGGCAAACACAATACGACTGTGAAAATGTGGCTCCCATTGTCTTTGGGCGCTTAACGAAAGAATAAGCATAAATGATCGCGCTTTTGTCGTAAGTATAAGAAAAATGATAAAGATGCCTTCCATAAAATTGTTGGTACTTCTGCGTCGGTTCTGTTCTATACGGTTTAATAGTTTACATATGAACGATATATTTAGGTATATATGACCCACATGGGGTATAGATCCCCACCCCCCTCAGAGGCTCCTTTAGAACCCTGGTATTCCGTATACTGATCATTAAATTAAAACAATTTTAACTAAATTTTTTCGACTGTAAGTATATAGTAAAAAATAAGTTTTAAAATAAATCAGAGTGTCACTATATCAGTATATAGGGTACCAGGATTGTAGAGGGGCCTCTTAGGGGGGGGGGGGGGGGGGTCTATATATGCTTTATAGTGAGATGGTTTATATAATTACATAGAAAATCCATCTGGTTATACCGGTCTTTTAAATAGCTGTTAAATATGTTGATTTAATGTGTTTTCTTTGGTATATTTTCAACAGAATACATACGTATCGTTCAAAGAACGTCTGGAGTTTCCTCGAGAAAACCTTCAGTTGGGGGTGGATTTAGGTCAAGGTAGATTCGGTAAAGTTATCCAGGCACGTGCACAGAATATCACCGGTGCGGGTAACTGGGAAAAGGTTGCAGTGAAAACCTGCAGAGGTAAGCAAAACATGCTTTGGCAGGATTGAAAATTGGCGACATTACTTCTGGAGAGCCAGTTGTGATAAAAAATACTGTAAAATGGGTAATGTTCGCGTGACGAAAATTTTGCGATTTATTAGCAGACGGATTTATTAGCGAATTTTAGATTCGCAAACGGATAATTCTGTTATAGTAAATCGATCATGTAAAATGAATCTTTCGCGAGATTTTTAAATTAGCGAAGTGGGTTATTCGCGAAAATAACGAAAATTGAATCACCCAATTTACAGTACGTATATAGCCCTTTTCACTTATTTGAAAATCATTCTTTTCTCCAATTATTAAATTTAAGCCTTAAAGCAAGCATGAAGTTTTATAAAAATTACACATATGTTGGTATAAATCACAAGATTTTTTCAACTGTAATACTTCTGTACAATTGTTGTTGTATTTACTTATAGGCACAGCAACAGACTCGGAAAAACAGGATCTATACCAGGAATTGGAAATAATGAGGAAGTTACCAAGCCATCAAAATCTTGTTGCGCTATTGGGTTGCTGTTCTAAATCAGGTAATTTGCATTTGAGATATTTAAAGAAAAGTTTGATACTAATTTTGAAACATTTAAGTGGGATTTAAAAATTACGTTCTCAAAATCAAGGAGAAATTTGAAAAATGAACAACACATTTTATTTTTCAGATCCTTTGCTGATCATTTTGGAATATGTGCAAAGAGGGAGTCTCCTCGATTATCTACGGAAATGCCGTCCAAGCAGTGTAATGTCACGAGATTCGGTAAACACAGTTTCAACAGCCTCCAGTTTATTATCCAGTAGCTCCTTTGCACCCTCTGCAACATCGAGCTTTATGCAGCCACGTGCCAAAGATTTGACCATTTTTGCTCTACAGATAGCTCGAGGAATGGCGCACGTTGCTTCCTGTGGCGTAAGTACTTTGATTTTTGAAAGGAGGTAGTTTATGACCACGAATAAATGATGATGTATATAAACAAACTTACAGGGGTTAATTTTTGCAACTGTTAAAAATCAATTGAAAATAAGTGTTCATATTGTCATCTAATCACGCGGAATGCTTGATACTCTAGTTAAAAAATATATGAAAAGTGCTAATGGCTTGATAGTCTAATTATAAAATTAAATGAAACACGTGCTAAAAACTTGATAATCTTGCTCAAAAATAAATGAAACGCGTGCCTATCTTCTTGGGAACCAAACCATAGCGGGGGTTCTCTTACTTATCGATTATTTTTCTTTCAGATAATACATCGAGATCTGGCAGCCCGTAACGTGTTATTGGCTACAGATTTCACGTGCAAAATCTGTGACTTTGGTCTGGCTCGTGACGTGGAAGGTGTAGACGTTTATGAACGTACATCGAAGGTACCAACGTCTTCCATCATATTTCAATATTTGCTTTTTTCTTCAGATTTTACATTTCCTTTATTTATTTATGATATTGATCAAAAAAATCTGAAACATTATCAAAATTTAACAAACCACGTTTTTTTTCTCTATGGAACGTTATGCTAAGCGTTCGATCATACCTTATTAAGGCACAATTTTACATCATTTATGACGTAACTGATAGCACGTCAAAACATTGTTTATTGCAGATTTTACAACAACTGAATTTCTTCTTTGTAGAAACATGTGTAATGTTAGAATATTAATTATATATAGTTGGTTTTTTTTTTTTTGGCGTGTCGGCCCCCAACATCTAAATATGTAACCATTTTGTACTTCATGTCCCTTGGGCCGTTCTATTTCTGATACTACATTTATTTCTCTTCTTTTTAGGGACCGCTTCCCATACGATGGATGGCACCGGAGGCATTGTCAGACAACATGTATACCAGAAAGAGTGATGTATGGTCATATGGCGTCCTGTTGTGGGAAATAGTCACCTTAGGTAAACAGGCACAAATAAAAATGGTTACCTAAAATAATTATAATTTTTTGTCTCTTATTAGATTTAAACTAATTAGCTCTAAGTTACTATTAGCTTATTTTCCACGTCTACAAAGTTTAAATACTAAGCGAAACTGTGAACAAAAGAAAAAAAAGTGATTTGAAAATAAATTTTAAATAATACATCTGAACTTCTATGAATTTCAACTAAATAAAAAGTTGCTTATAAAAAAAGAAAGGATCCGGCTGATGCCTGATTAGACTAAAATAATCCCCAAATACCATCAAGACGGTACCCACCAACACCCAAACCCATACACTGAATAATGACCGCTCCACCAAAAAAAAAAAATAGGCACACTATGCCTACTTTGTAGCGGTTGAATCTGAGGTTACCACCATGGAAGAAATGTTAGCAGCTTTGGGTTTAAACTAGTTTATAGCACGAGTCTTGCTTGGGAAGCAAATCAAATATCAAATACCATTGTTATATTATTATATTATTATATTTATAATTGAAACCAAGATGTTGTTTTCACTGTTTCAGGTGCCACGCCATATCCGGGTATGTCGGCTATGGAGGTAATGAGACAGGTGCTCCAGGGACGGTACCTAAATAGGCCCTTACATTGTAAGGAGGAAATGTAAGTTAAACAAACTAATGCGGTTGGTACTACATGTATATAGAAGGTTTTGCATTTATACTTGTAATACCCTCCTCCGTTGACCAATATGCTGTTGATCTGTCTGGCTGTCTTTACTAGACAAAACACTGAAAAAAGCAATGCTGCGTTGAGCACACCGTATTTGACTTTTGTCCGTATTTGACTATTGTCTTTCAAGACAATGGTACAAATCTGGCACAAAAGTTACTTACACTTTCCTCTTTGTGACTAAACTAAATGTGAGACAAATACAATAAAGTTCCGCTATAAAGACCCCGGCCTTGATATTAAGACCAGATATTTCAGAACCAAATGCTCAATTTCATAGTAAAAGGTTGATTCATTTATAAGACCACACAAGGGTGGTCCCAATACAGGAACTTTATTTTACTTATAATGTCTTGGGTGATCTGTTTCAAGGGACACCATACCGATACATGATTGAAGCCATTTATCCCATTAAACCTCAAACTTCTGAGTTGCAAGAAACTATAGGCGAAGAAAGACAATATTTGTCAAAGACTGGTTTACTCTTTGTTTTCTGCTTTTCACTACTGCCTCACACCTGTTGAGAGTATTCCTAGGACAGCATTATTTGAATATCATTGTATGATCGGATCCGTGTTCTAGTGATAATAATCCAGGGGTTGCTGGTAACACTAAAGGTCTTTTGGATGAGGTCTTGAACTGAGGTCCTATGCATAAGTGCTATACTAGTACATGTATATACACTGGCCATACAAAAGAATCCTGAAGGTCTCTGGAGCTGGGACAATTTCTGTATCTTGCATTATCCCCTGAAACCTAAAATAAATAACGTCTTGTGGGTGGGGGGGTCGGGGGGTGTTGGTCATATAGGCAACCCGAACCAATGATAAAACTCTGTATACGTTTATCTTGTCATTTTTTCAGGTTTGACTTAATGGTTTTGTGCTGGAACAAGATGGATAACAGACCGACATTTGCCGACATAGTGTCTCATCACGAAGCTCTGATGGATGATGACTATATAGTACTCAGTGATTATGATGAAAGTGATTACGGATACTTGGAGTCTTTTACCATGGATGAAAGAGTTTAGATATACTGATGATGTTGTGTAAACCTACCATGATGAAATTAAGGACTAAATTAGACTTTAGGTTGATCAGAGGTCTACAGTGCCATGGTACTTTCGGTCCTTTGATTATGATGAGTGATAATCTTTAAAGACATTGCCCTTTGACAAATGTGTAAAAAAATCTGACGGTGAACATCTGAAGTTTTATATCATTGCGAGTTCATTATTAATGAAAGTGTTACTTTTGTCATGGTGATATCTGTAACATTTTATGCACACGCTGTAGAAATGTGCGCATGAGAATGCATAAATCTAGTTTAAAGCAATTATTGTTAATTTTTTATATTTGATTTTGAAAATTGTTGATATTTTACTGTGAAAATAGCTTGTACCACAGTTTGCTGATAGAAATATGTGTTATGGAGCAGAAATCTGGAAATGAAAGTTCAAATTGCATTCAAAAAGTTAAAGTCACAAATACTCACAGTGATTACCTTAATTTTTCTTGCAATAACTACTATTTTTAAAGACAACAAAGTTTCCTTAGCTTGAACATCTGCGATTGAATCTCAATGGTTTTGGGGTCAGGGATAGGGGGGTGTGAAAGCACAAGGATTATTAAGAAACAGATTGCGTATAATGTATTTACGACATAACATCCGTTCCAGCACTGTTCATCATCTAATAAACAATGATTTGAAGTTTTGATGGGCAGTAATTAACCACAAAGGTTGAAACAACAAAGAGTTGTTTATTAGACAATAATAACACTGAAAAGGATGTTATTTCGATTCTAACACGACCAGATATTACAAAATGTGATAAATGCAAAGCGATATTTTCTATGCGTATATTTTTTTTATGTCATGCGGCACAATATAACGTCATTTTTACAGCACATCGTTTCCCACATTGTTAATTGCATAATAAAACACTATTTTTCTACTCTTTGTTTATAGAGACAAAATCATGAGTCAAGTTAGAATCAACATTATTCAAACTATTGAAGACACGCTGCTGCTATTTTTATCACAGAATTATTTGTATACACACACAATTCGTTTTTTTTATCTAACACTTTTATCGCTACCTACTTTTTTGCGCTTTCTATTTCTGGTGTATTTACACAGTATCCAAGAGGACCGTTTTAACTCTGCTTAGTTTATATGACTTTTATATATATGTTTGTGTTTTAGCATTTTTATATGGAATTTAATGTTTCTATTAATGAATAGACTCACTCAATGTACACCTTTCAACAAATATTCATGCATAGCCCTGTAAATAGTTCCATCTACTCAATAATTCAGTAAAAGCATGCAGGACATGTTATTTATAACCCAATATTGGAATTTCCAGTAATTTGCATACAACATGTACAAATGTACTGTATTATCTTGACTCTTTTTATTAAAGTGACATTATGCGCATTTTTTTTCAAGTAAAAATCCAGTTGAATATGGTGTGTGTACAGTAACAAAAGCGTAGAGGAAATAGTAGCTTTTAACCCAAAACACCAAACTCTTCCCGCTACCAGTATGAAATAATAACTTTCTAAATATCGATTTTCTTATTTGACTGAGAGAGTCAATTTAAGAAAAGAACAACTGCATGTAGGAGTTGCTTCCCTTCCACTGCCGAAATCTCTACCAACATCAACAACGACACGATCAACTATCATTTTATCAGTGCGATTTTTTTTTATATCTAAAGCACCAACTTCAAAATACTAATGTGGCATAATCATTAATTTAACATATTTAAATGAACAGCAACCAAAAATTGCTTTTATAAAACTGTCACCAAAAATACACTATGTGCAGTAAGATGCACATAATGTCACTTTAAGCGAATGCTTTTTAAAATCTATCAAGTAAAGGCATTTATTTATAACAGGAAAATGAGATTTGAAAAAATGTGACTCACAGAAGTGTAAATATAGAAAGTATGTTTCCTATTTTCATGCATTTGCCTTAAACACCGATTTCATGTAACACTGCTCAAAGTTTATATTTCTACTTCATTTGATAGCAAAATTATTAAAACATGATATGCCAATATACCAGTAGACGCAAAAAATATTTTAAAAACTTTTTGTCTTTTTTTACAGCCAAGCCCTGCTGTTTGCTTATACATGTGTCTTTGGGGATGTTTTTTAACATCATAGAAGTTATAATTATAAACCCATATCCCGCTAATTTCCTAAAATAGACGTGTCCAACTTTTAATTTGGACTGTACCATTAATTGTTTGAAGGGGTGCTCACCGAAATTTACTGATTGAATAGCAAACAGTGACATTCATGTTCAGACTGAAGGGTTGGTCAGCTTGATCATGATCTGTACTGGTTGCTAAGGCAAAGAAGGGCGAGAGTAAGCAGTCTTTTTACTCAAAGTAGCCAAACAGGCTAATCAGTACTTGCTACAACTTTGCAAGTCAAGTTTTTGCTTTTTTGTACAGGAAAACTCAGTGGATTTCTTAAGAATCTTTATATTTTCATACTGGCTTGTCAATTATGCTTGACCATTTTGTAAATACAAGTACTCATTCTGATCAAATTCTCTGCATAATATAATAATGCATCGAACTCTGTTGAATGTTGCAATAAATCTTGACAAAGAAATCTATCTCTTTTTACTTTACCGAGTCCCTTCCTTTTATCATCAAGACCAACACAGATCATTTTTTCCTGTCAAGCATTGATCAATTTTCCGTCCAAACACGGATCAATTTTCCGTCCAAACACAGATCAATTTTCCAGATAAATATTTTCTGGAGGAATACAAATCAATTTACTGGACGAACACAGATCAATTTTTCTGATGATTGGGCTTTCAGAGTATACTCAGTTTTCCTTTGATTTAGCTGCTAGACCTACTTTTTAAATGAATGAATGGTGTTTTATGGCATTAACATCGTTAAGTTTATTACATTGAAGAACAGCCACTTCCTTGGTGGTTTGAGTCACAACTTGCATGGGGCTTTACAATGTCTGCAGGAACCTCAGCCCGCCAAGTCCATTTAATTGCCTTTTATGATATATGCAGTGCGTCACCTATGGTAGTTGCAATTCTGGTACCTAAGCACTAACAACCAACCACAGGGGTAACCTACTTTTGAACTTGATTATCATTTTCTTTCAAGTTCAGACGACAAAGAGATTACCAACATTCTGGCTATATTTCAAAATGTAGCTTCTAGAGTATTTACATCCTGTTGTTGTTGTAGGAGCTTTAATTCCCGTTCCAACCTTTGGTCATTTGAACAGGTGGACAGTTTACCTAACCATCTTTCTTGAGAACCAGTACTAGACTCCGACTGCCAACTTTCTTACATGAGACATGGTCAGTAGCAGGACTCAAACCAATGACTCAATCTACGAGAGATCAGAGTGATTTCAAGTCGGCGACTCTAACCACTCTGCCACCGAGTCAGGTATTTACTTTTCCTTTCAATGAATCAATGCGGTTACCCAGTTTCTGACTCCACATGACCCATTATTTAACTTGACCAAGAATTCAATTGTGGACAGACAATAGGCATCTTGCAAATCACAAAAGCTTGTGTTGTGGAATTAATGCTCCGGTGAGATATTAAAACATGTCCACTGCATGCTAGTTTACTGTTAAAGTGACATTATGCGCATCTTACTGCACATAGTGTATTTTTGGTGACAGTTTTATAAAAGCAATTTTTGGTTGCTGTTCATTTAAATGTGTTAAATGAATGATTATGCCGCATTAGTATTTGAAGTTGGTGCTTTAGATATAAAAAATCGGACTGATGAAATGATAGTTGATTGTGTCGTTGCTGATGTTGGTAGAGATTTCGGCAGTGGAAGGGAAGCAACTCCAGCATGCAGTTGTTCTTTTCTTAAATTGACTCCCAGTCAAATAAGAAAATCAATATTTGGAAAGTTATTATTTCATACTGGTAGCGTGAAGAGTTTGGTGTATTGGGTTAAAAGCTATTATTTCCTCTATGCTTTTGTACACACACCATATTCAGCTGGATTTTTACTTGAAAAAATGCGCATAATGTCACTTTAACAGAAATATGGACATGTTCTTTTTATCACAAATTTTTTTTTATGAAAATGCATGGAAATTTAACAATAACATATTGTTTAAAATTTATTAATTGATTCTTCAAAATATAAAATATTCTTAACAATAATGGCAAAAGATAAAAAAAAAAGGAAAACTTGCTTACATAACCAAACATATCACACTGACACAATGTCCGCTCTCACGTAATCAAAATCAAGGTCAATCATAACCATAAATCAAGATTCTCATTTGTTCACATTGCTAGTATCAGTTCATGTACATTTTACAGACGGATAATACATGCATCCTGGATATTGCAAACAGATAATTATTTAAAACGGATTAAAAGTAAGTAATCTTTTTTCAAAATGGTAGGTGATCTGTTCAAAGGATAGCTCTTGAGTGCGTGTAAAAAAACTGCAAATCAACTAAATGATCTGTTTTTTTCATCCAAAAAAAAGTATTTTTCAATACCATCTTAGGTAATTTCTCATGATGTCCCTTAAACAATGCTTGTGTACATTGTGTATAGGACAGTTGTTTTTAAGGTAAGCTATTGTAAAACACTACTAAAATTCAAAAAGATCAAAACATAAAAAGTGAATACCATACATGTAAAGTCTCCTGATTTTTCCAAGCAACTCCTCATCTTTATTATTATGACAATTTTAGCAAAATCAATCAAATCTGGATAAAAAGTTAAAATATTGAAATTTCTTAGGTTTTCTTCTTAAATTTCGTTCTTTATGTACTAACTGAATCTCCTGCTTTTTTTTCATTCAATCTCCTGATTTGTGATGTCAAATCTCCAGATTTTTCATGTCAAAGCTCCTAATTTATCAATTCAAATCTCCTGGAAATGTGACTGGAAAACATGGCATGTTTGTAATTTACACATAAACTACAATGCATTACATTTCTGGAATTAAATGACAGTAGACATGAATCAATATAATCAATCAAATTTATAAATATTACAACAAGATATACAAATAAATCAATACATGTACTAGAATAATCAGTATATTCACCATTAATAAATAAATCCACAGTTTAAAGAATAATTCAGTAAGAATAAGTTTTCATTGCAAGAAACAGTAAATATTCAGTTTTAGTTAAAATGTTTCAAGTAAAATAGTCACTGAAATTACCCATATAGCCTCATAAAAATAAATGTACATCACTGTTGCTCAGCAAGTGACTATTCAAAACATTGAAAATTCAATTAACCATCTTTTAAATTCTTCCGAATTCAAAAACAAAATATTTGGGGAATAAATAATGATATATGTCTTGAATTATTTATACCACTCTAAATTTCTAATTTCTAAAATTTATATTATTCCATCACCCATTTCTGAATTATTAATTAAGTAAACATAGCAAATAAATGAAAGGTACTATTATTAAAATTGGTAATTAACTATAAATTCCAGACTATTCACTTTGTTCTACAATGATCACCTTATCAGCATACATTATCACCATGGCAACCATCATATTACAAACTCTCAAACAAGTCATAGGTATCAATTTCAGGTGAGTACATGTGCACTTGTGTAAAGTGGTCACCTAGATTTAGCAACAACTTATTTTAAGCAGCCAGGACTAGTTTTTCACTGTATCTGTTAAAATGATTCCTTCACATAGATTTCAATGTAAAAAAACTAGCTGTCTGTGATATAGCAAAGCATATATGCAAATCAGTATTATTGTACAGTCAAACCTAGGGCTGTCGCGTTGACGCATGTAAATGGAACCATTTTAGTTTTGATTACACAAAGTAAACGTTTACAAATCTTAGTTTCCGGGTACACCATCTTAAGACTGAAAAATAATTAATTCTTTATTTTTGTTTGTGAGGTAAAACTGCCGCAAGTTCACAGAGGTCTTTCAGTTATTTTTTTCAGGTAACGTCCTGTAATCTCTTTAACTCCAGAGCTCATAAATTATTGAAATACTGTGTCGTCCTTCTAGATTTCCTGAAATAGTTTTCAGTACTGAAAAAGTTTGCCCGAGACATTCAAGGTGAGATAATAGCGCGTTCAGGAAATCGTTCTTCATTTATGAGTGATCGTGTACATGTTTACAAAATTCTGTAAAACCTTACTTAATTAGTAAGTCAAGCGGAGCATTGAAAGTGTCCCGTTTACAAGCTGATGGTTGTTCAATACAGGTATACTTAAGACATAAATGGTCAATTGGAATATATCTGCATCAAATTCTTAAGATCAGTGACTGCTAAACAGAAGTGACCACTAAACACAGGTTCAACTGTATGTGATAGTGAAGCAAAAATGCATGCATGTCAATGTTACTGTATAAATCACCACTTTAGTTTGAAAACAAAAAAGCTAAGCACTACCTAAAACATGTATTGGTTACGGTCCTCCTTTCGGATATTTTTTAGCACATATTTAGCTATAACTCACAAACTACCTACCAAACTTTATGAAATTTCACCTCAACCAACTTCGGTTCCCCACACTGCTGCAGAGTTATTTTGTGTCCGAATTAAAGGACCTTAACCAGTACAGGTATACTCAAAACCTTTTAACAAAAATTTCACAACAATTTTTTTTGGGGATCTAATCATTCCCCTGCTATTACTAACCTTTAATTTTGCTAAGGAAAAGTGATTCTTTCTTTTGCATCAAGTGCAGATCATGATCAGCCTGCCTGTGTGTGCAGTCGGATTATAAACTGCCCTTTTTTTGCTAATTCAATCAAAACAAAATTTCACTTTTGCACCCCTTTAAACAATAAATGGTATAGTCCACATTGAAAAATGGACATGTTCATTATAAAAATTTAGGGAATACTGGAGGAAGCATATGACAGACATTGATGGAAGCATGGGTAACACATCATAGTAGAATACTAGTCATTTTTCAAATCTTAATAAGCAAAACAACATAATACTGGACATATTCCAGGCTCTAGCCGAGGAAAGATTTTTATGAAAATGAAAATGACTGGGATTAGCAACTGTTCTTTCACGCAAAAGCCGCGACCCTAACCACTCGACCGCGGAGGCGGACCCATTTAATTCATTCAACTACAACACATCACTTGGCAATGTTTTATTTAAAATGTTCAAATGTTTTTCTAGGGATGCCTCTTTTAACATGAAGTAAAGCTCCACTGTGCAAATTGCCTTGTTTGTGAAATCAATACAATTCTGTCGCAAGGTCTTAATCTTGCTTTAAGATACATGTATACGTCCCACAGCTCTTTGATCATTTTTTGTTTTGTTTCTTTAATTTTGTTCTATTTATCCTTAAACAATGTTGACTTAAATACCTTAACATTTCTTTCATATATTCGTCGCATCTTCACTAAAAAGCCTTGCCAGAAAGCCTTTCTTATTTCTTGCGATATCACTTAAAAAATACTGCGCTATATATATATATAGCATATATTTTTCAATAATTAATTAAAAACATCAGGAATGTTTTTTCGTACCAATAAAGGTCAATTTCGCCAGTAACCCATCTTTTTAAGTTTACTTGGCAGTGTAAGAGCTTAGAGTTACTTTTCATCCAAACTGCTCCTGGGACTTTAAAGGTGAATGCGTACATTTTTTTCATTCATTTGATTTAGTGTCAATTTATTCCAGAACAGTTCTGCAGTAGCCCTTATCCTGTACCAGTTTACCCAAAGCTTACTATGTACATGTAGTGGTCAACATTTCATGACCTTTTTCGAAAATACAATGATGGAATTTCAACAAGTCAACAAAATTTTCAGCCATTACCTTACCCCGCAAAATTTTTAAAATGAGCTAAAGCAAATTTTTAACCCTCACCCTGCAAAGTTTTTCATAAGCAAAAATTATAAAATGGACTTATCCAATTGATAACCCTTAGCCCAGAAAATTTCTAAAATGGACTAACGTTGATACTTGCGTATGGGCGATCCTCGTATAAGACCAGACTTTGCATTAAAATCGGCAGTTTTTTGCCGAGTACCTCATATATATAAGACAGGTGAAAAATTTTGGACAAAAGAAGAGCTAAATTTATGGTTTACAAAACGTAACAGAAATGAGACAAAACAATCATCCAAAATTCGAAATGTATCAAGAAATCTCGCCGACGTCGGCCATAATTGTATTTAGATAACATGTGAAATTGAAATAAGAAAAAAGAACACTACTTGGAGAACTAGATTAGGAAAAGAAGCAGGTCAAATTTAACACTTACCCTGCAACATTTCTAAAATGGACCCATCCAATTTGGAAATTGAACAGTGCTGGTCAGTGCCATTAAATAATGTTTGAAGGCGTGCTCACTTTAAATTTACTGACTGAATAGCAAACAGTGCAGATCATGATCAGACTGCACAGATGAGCTGTGTGATCATGATCTACACTTGTCACATGGGTTTGATTGCTTGTTGCCAGCGGGGTAAGAGTTGAAGAAATACTTTGGATCTCTTTGCGAAATCCTAGTGAAAAACTTGATACATTTTATGTATCCTCCAATAAACTTGTGAACTAAAATGCTGCACTGGTAAATAACCCATAGAATATAAGAAGGTGGTCATGATAGATTTTCTTCAAGAAGTACCCTTAAAGTGACCTCTTCAATGGTCAAGTTTTTAAAAAATCCTACATGTAAATCCTAAATGATTATATCTAATTTTGAAAACAACTTACATGTATGCAATGTACATGTACTTAATGCATTGCACAGAAATCCTAAACTTTACATGTATGTACACAATAATTTTTGCTCATACCAAATCAAAGCATTTTTATTGGCCATTCTAGATAAATGGCTATCACATGACACTCATTTGTGTTCCAAATGAACCAATCACAAAACAGAATGAAGATCACATGATTGAACAAGCTTCTGAAGTCCCAGGAAATTTTGGCACACCATTTGCATCAAAGTCGAGGCCGGGAGCCATATCCCCTACAATATCCTTTGGTGGCTGACCGAGGTCCTGCATCTGAAAAACCCAGACATATGTCGTTAATGTCATTTATCTCTTGCAAATCAAATAGGTCATTTACTGCGTATCATAACTTAAAAATTTGCAGTAACTAAATTATATGTTCCTTTGCTGATATATAACTGATCCAAACGACCAACTTAGATGTCACTTTCATTTTCTTAAGAGTTTAACAGCATTTCAGTTATACACAGAGTTACAAACAGTTTAGCTAACCATCTTTCCTAGGAAAGACTAGACTGAGCGCTGAACAACCATCCTCCACAAGACACTGCCAACTTTCTCATGTAATCTCTTGTAACGAGGAAGTTCAGTGGCACAGCTTGAACCCATGACCCTCAACCAGTGAGTCCGAAGTGAAGTTTAGTTTTTCGTCATGAAAACCTCGACCACATGGAGGTAGGTTACTAATTAGTAAAGAATGACTAAACATCTAAGTACATCTGTGTTCAAAATAAAAATGATCAGTTCAATGCAAACCAGTCATAAATCCATGTTTAATCATGCCTTCAAATAAAGAACACTCAAAACGTCATACCTTTTGCATCAAATCCATGATTGTATCAAATCTTTTCTTTTTAATTTCTTCTGATTCACCTTGTTTTTCAGTATCAAATTCTGCTAAGATACCTTTGATGATTTCACTCTGTTTGGTATAATTTTCAAACTCCTCTTTTTTTATTTTTTCTTTGTTGGTTGTTAACCATTCTGGATACTACAACATTAAATGAGTAAAGTAAGATTATAAATTTCACTCTGATTCCCTAACCAAATTCCTACAATGGACTTGACTGCCTTCCCCTTTCGGTAGCCCAATGCACTGCTCATTAGGATACCCTTTCTAAAAATAGAAAATGGACAAGTCCATTTCAATAATAAAGGGTAGTCTGCAGTCTAATACTAACACAGATATCACAAAATCTGGCTATAAATCAGGGGGAACAAAGGTGGCACAAGAGAGCAAAACTGTCACAAACTAGTCTTCCATCTTCTTTTTTTGGGTAAATCCTGATTGGTAATCTAAAAGCTTGATAAACCAAGTTTTAGAGTGTAAAAAGTTTTATTACTCGTCACTGACTGTGGCAACACGACTTATTATATAGTATACAATGT
Source organism: Saxidomus purpurata (assembly GCA_022818135.1). Taxonomy (NCBI): domain Eukaryota; kingdom Metazoa; phylum Mollusca; class Bivalvia; order Venerida; family Veneridae; genus Saxidomus; species Saxidomus purpurata. Next base: position 11,346,394 of record JAFMSR010000016.1, read on the forward strand.
TCATAAACAATATGGCTAGGTTTTGGAACAGAGAATGCTAATTTGGCAAAATTTCGTAAATTTAAGAACCATAACTCTACAAGGTCCTCAGCATTGTTATCTAGCTTGACTGAGATATTATGCCCATGAACTCTATGACCAGATTTGGAGACAGTTGTACAAAGTGCACCCAAAATAGAGAGTATTAATTTAGTGTAAATTCTGCAATTCACAGACCATTACTCTAGAATGCCTTGAATGATCTGGGTGGTAATCAAACTTGGGTAGACCTATCACATGTCTATAAATTTTGTTACCAAATTTGATGAAGATTGTGCTTAGGGCATCCAAGATAGAAAATGGAGAGCACTAATTTGGTCTCAGATCAGGCTTTTAAGGGCCATAACTCAAGACAGCCTGAAAGGAATCTGTCTGGTTTCTGGACTTGCTTTGGATATTATGCCAATAAACACTGCCACCAGGCTCGGTGACGACTGCACACAGGATATCCAAGACAGAGAACACACGGTGCTAATGGAGAAATTTCAGCAATTTGATAATAGGAATGACTCCCAATGGCAAACTATCCGCTGAGAAATGATACGATAAACATTGTTATATAATACGGTTTGATGATAACTGCACAATGGGTATCCAAGACAGAGAGTTCACCGTTCTAATTTGATGAAAATCCCACCAGACTCACAAAAACATTGCCCCTTGGGACTGTCAGTACTGATTTTTCTGAAAAGCAACTCAATAGCCCTTTTATATAAATCAAATTTCAGTTCCCACTCTCTGACAACCAAACTTACTTTTTGTGATATTTCTTGTAATGATGGATAGAGAACATCTTTGGACAATAAAGTTTTCATCATATTTTGCATCATTGGCATGAATGCGTCATCTTGACCTCCTGCCTCCAGTCCCATTCCAGAAAACATTTTCATCATCTCGTCCTCCATACCAGCAGCTCCCTCAGGTTGTCCATGATCCTAGAAAGCAAACAAAACAAGGTTTCAATAGCTAGTAAAAGACTTAATGTAAATCATTTTGAATTCGCGAGACAAAAAGTTCTCGATTTTTTTAACTCACGGTCAATTCATGAGACAATGAATTCTGAAACAAGCAATCCTGTTGGTTCACACTGTTGTAACAACATTGATCATTTTCGCAGACATTTGAATTAGCGAAATGATGAATTTGCAATGGAAGGCTCTCATGAAAAAATGCGAAAATAAACTTCTCACCAATATTTCATTATTTACAGTAATTAGACACAATCCTTGCAACCACAAAAAATATTTGAAAATAAAAAAACATGTCAAAAGTATTTCAGTAATGTAGGGGCGTAAGTTTGACTAATCATTGTTCTGTGGAAGCATCAATGCTTTGCTCCCATGCTAAATACATTTGCCAAAATTTCTCACATAGTCCAGTACAGAGCCAGCCTGAATCCATATTACAACCCTCTAATAGTTAGATGTGTAGTGGTATCAAGCCAGCGACCGTAACCACTTAATCAAGGTAATGAAACAACTAAAGGTTGAAAAACTTAAGTTAAAAATGACTGTAAATGATTTTTTTAGAGAATGAACCACATAGCAAATTTATTAATTTTCTAAAACTTTTGTCTGAAGATTTGATATAGTGATTATTTAGCTATATGTGTCTTGCATGTGAATTCAAGAAATCGGAAATGAACGGAAAATTAGAAATCATGAAATAAACAACTTTCGAATATTAAGACGTTTACAGTATGATTTTTTCTTCAGCTTAGTCTGAACATTCAGATTTTAAAACTACATTTAGCCTGTAGTAAAAATTGCTGACACTCTTTCTCTTATCAGCAAAAGGTTTCACAATGGGTGGTGTCACCAAATGACTTATAAAAGTTATATAGGCCAGGAGACTTGGTCTCAGAATCTAGCTAAGAAAAATTGACATAGACTAAAATCACACAACAAATAAATGTTAATTACATGCAGATCATATTCTCAAATTTTCTTCACTAAAACAAAATAATGTACCTCAAAAATAGTTGAAAGCACCAGTACATATTTTGAAAACCAAAACTTATCACAAAATATTTGTTAGAACACCAATCAACCAGTATTGATCACTTTGGGAGTACTGTTCCTGATAATGAAAGTATTAAGTTAACCTGTAATCCTTCTGTGTTTTGTGCTAGGCTGTTCAAAGTTTGTTTGAGAGTTTCTCCGAACTCTTTCTGTCCTTCTGGAGTATCACCTGTTTCATAAAAACATAAAATTTATTAAACACTTTACAGAAGTGTTTTTAAGAAACATACATTTTGCTAAAGAAATGACAAAAACCCAAAAATTATTAAACAGTTTATAGAATTATATTCCTGGACACCTAGAAACATACAGAATAAAAAAACAAATCAAGTTACAAGAAAAAAAAAAGGTTACCGTTGAACAGTTCCCTGACATTATAATATACTTAGTGCATGTAAATACCCTCAGATTTTCTCAAGTTCTGTATCATTGCATTTTGGTGAAGAAAAGAATTTTGGGTTCTGTTTATTTCACAATTCTCTGACATGTTCCTTAGTTTTCATTAAAAGCAACAAAATTACATGTACATAAACGCAAAATAATAACCCATAATAAAAACCCATTTTGCAATAAACTGATACTTTACAAATCTACCGCAGAGTAAAAACTGTGTGTATTTAAATATACTGAGTGTATGTTTTCATAACAAAACAAAACAGTAGCTCTTAAAAGCTTTTGAACCGACTAAACCTACCTGCATATCCAGCTGCCTCTGCTAACTTCTCCATCTGCTGCATCATCGCCGGATCATCGGAAAGGAAATTTTTCATCGCATCCTCAAACTCCTTTGACAGCTCTTCAGAAAACTGTTCAGCAAAAGCATCTGATATTGGGTCTGCAGAACTGGACTGCGCTCCCTTAAAATTGCAATTTTTGTAATAGTTTAATCTTAATTTTACAATACATATTTCAACCTGCATTAGCAGTCACCAGATGGGGCAGATCCTGCTATAGGTGACCTATGTATTATCTTACATAGCCAGTTTCATATTGATGCACACACGTAAAACAATCATCTGCTTTACATGCCTCATTTTATGTATTTCTTTTGACTCTCTCTTGAAACAGGCTGCACCATTAACTCTATACAATGTAGACTATACCTGACATTTTCAAAAGCACACAGGCAGCTGTAAATAATAGACTTTTTATCATTCTAACCCAAATCACTGGAAGTAAAGTACACATCTACAACATGTAACTCATACCCTGATACATGCAGTGACAGTTTTAACTCATTTTTGTTGTAACATTGTTTCTGACTGCCGTAGGTCATTTTGAGTTATATTTGCACATTTAATAATGCATTATACAGTCAGAAAATCAAACGGTATATTAATTAATTAATTAAATGTATTTAAACACATTGTGCGTTAGAATAGCGTAAACTATTTTGTGATTTTGGACTATGTACAGTTCTTTATAGTTGCAAACAGTTACAACAGCTCCAGGTAATGCTGTCACAAATATTTGCACCTATTAAAACTGTATACCGTAATTATACAGTTGCAAATATCAAAATTACACAATTATTAACCCTACAGGTGTATAGAGGTGTTGCCTTTGAGTACCCTGTTTTACTGTAAAAGGTATCAGGAGACATCAAGTGCCTAAAAGCTACATATCCAGATGCACATGGCAAACTTCCCTATGACTAATAATCTACAGTAAGTGTGCAAATATCAGAAGAGCCAGTCAATTTCTAAAATATATCTATTGTTGACTGGTAAACTAAGAATTTGGTCTGAAATATTTACCTTTGATGCACCCCCTTCTGCTCCTGCACTCTGTTTTCCTACACCAGGTTTTTCAAAATCTCCAAGTGCATCTGTAAACATTTAAAACAGCATTTTCAAATTTTAGCACAAACTGGATAAAAAAAGTGACAGATGGCACCAACTACTCAAATGTATGAAGTGTACTTTGCTATGAACAAAAATGATGAAATTGTGTTAAAACAGTGCTACAAATGACTATCTATAATCTACATATATTGCTGTTAGTAATTTCAAATAATTTAATCTTTTTTCAGGAAAATTAATGAATTTATATACTTCCTTTAATGGGACACCACTTACTGTTACAAGAATAATATACTGAGCTTTCAATCTAAAAACTTCCTTTTTAATCATTTTTAGAGGATACAAATTGTTTCAGCCATAACTTATTAATGTTTATGTACAAACACTCAGTCTCTGAATGATATCTTTTCAGATTGACAAACACACTGGATACCATATATCAAACTTCAAAATCCAGTGTGATTTAGTTTATTTAAGTTGTTTATGCACTAGTTTTAGTTAACTTTTTTTTGCCTAATATAGGTATTGCCTATTTTCTTACTATTACACAACATGTCCAGTAAAGGTAAAAGTCTGAAAACTATAACAAAGTGCACAAAATCATTTGGATACATGTACAATGAATATGAATTATATGATTAATAAAAGACATTGAATTAACTTTAATGATGTAAAGAATATATGGCAGACATTATGGTTTGCTTGACACAATTTAATAAAACTTAAAAAGTCTATTCTACATGTACTATAGGCAGGGTGTTTTTTTTTTTCAGTGTTCCAAATCACAATGGCATGTTAAGGCTCAAATGGCTCTTGACATGAATTTTGTTCTCCAATTTTGTTTACCTTATTAGCAAAATAGCCCTTTATTTAATGCACCAAAATGTTCCAAAAAAGCAGCAGAAGCTTTCTGTGGTGAAAGTTTGGTTAAGAAATGATGTTTGTGCTTCATACATCACACACTTTTAGGTCATGTAGGTAGAAAACACCAAACTTCTTTATTTAAAATATTGCTTCTCAAAATTTATTGCTATTATGTGTACAACATTATAGGATTAATCTAGGTATAATAACAGTTCAATATAAATGCCAGCAATTCATTTGTTTTTGAGTTCTTTTTTCACTTTTTGTACATAATTATATTTAAGTAGTCAATGTTTAGTTTATAGTTTAGTTTATACTAATTTATTTTAGCTCGATTGTGGAGAAAGCTTTGAGCTTATCAAGTCACTCTCGAGTCCGCGTCCTGGAAAAACTAGTACTGGTGTCATATGAGGAGGTACGGTCGTAACCTTGTTGGGGCTCGAACCCGCAACCTCCAGGATGAGCGGCAGACACCTAAACCTCTACATCACCGCTCCCTGTTTGTTTCAATTTCACAACTCGGACTACCTAGATAAGCTTGTTGAACACATATTAAGTAATAGTTAGAGGCTAAATAGAGAAATTTATACAATAAAGAAACCCAAAGGAGTGAGTGCTAGCGACCGACTGGGTTTCTATGTTGTATAAATTTCTCTATTTTAGCCTCTTACTGACTTAGTGTTTGCCCTACATTTAGTCTTTATTTACTACATTTTATGACGTCATGCGCAGATAGGTCTAGAGTCTTGCTCTATCAAGAAACACTAATGATAATTTTAGAGAACAATTATATTGAATAAAGGAGTGAGATGGTTTATACATACCAGGTCCTAAGTACAAACATTTATAAACAAAATATTCACTGTACAAAAATTCAATTGCCAATTCTGAATATTTTGGTTGTCTAAATAATTTGGTTTATGAAATTTTGTTTTTAAAATATTCAATGTTAATTTGTTTAAGTGACATTATGCGCATCTTACTGCACATAGTGTATTTTTGGTGACAGTTTTATAAAAGCAATTTTTGGTTGCTGTTCATTTAAATATGTTAAATTAATGATTATGCCGCATTAGTATTTGAAGTTGGTGCTTTAGATATAAAAAATCGGACTGATGAAATGATAGTTGATTGTGTCGTTGTTGATGTTGGTAGAGATTTCGGCAGTGGAAGGGAAGCAACTCCTGCATGCAGTTGTTCTTTTCTTAAATTGACTCTCCCAGTCAAATAAGAAAATCAATATTTGGAAAGTTATTATTTCATACTGGTAGCATGAAGAGTTTGGTGTTTTAGGTTAAAAGCTATTATTTCCTCTACGCACACACATATTCAGCTTGATTTTTACTAGAAAAAATGCGCACAATGTCACATTAAACAACACAATTTCAAATTAACACTTTAAAAGAAGTGAAATAAAGTTACTCATAACTTGTCATGAATGTGACTTCTACCCTATACAGTGCTCACACTGGCAGTTTATAAATAATAGCCACATATTTTTCATGAAAAAAAATAATAGCCAAAGTCTGCGCGTTGTTGCATTGCCATTGTAAAAATTGATAAAAAAAACAACTTTAAAGTTTTGGGGAAATGGTCCATATGACAATGTGTTGTACAATAAAAACAAAGACATTCTGGTATAGCTTTCAATGTTTATTTATTCATATTAATTTAAAACAACAATAAAAGAACACAAATAAGTACATTTTAACAGCAAGAACTGGCATATGTAGCCACAGTCAATAACTTACAACCAGCAATAAGTTAGAACATGGAAAGTTCAGGACAGTGCCAAACCTGTCATAGACTATACTCTTCTCTGACTATTCTTACTACATGCAGTTACATAATTCTCCTGCTTTTCCTGCTTACCCATTTTTGGAAAGCCCTTTGATAATCAAAAGTGCAGCCTGGCTTTTCAAGAGAGATTCTCATCAGATTCTCAACAGTACCTGTACCTAAACAATTCCTTGTTTTTGTTTTAATAAGGTTGTGCCTACTAAAGCCTCTCTCACATTCAACAGAGGATACAGGTGCTATTGAGAATCTGAAAGCCAGGTTAGCAACATCAGGGTACAGTGCCTTGTGTTTCATGATATATTGACATATGTCACCAGTAGTGTTCATGAGCTTCATAACATTAGCATTGCAATTCATGAACTCCATGAGTTCCAGAGCATGACTTTTGAAATTGTTGGCACCAATACTACAAGCAAATGGAGAAATTATGTCTAAATGCTCATTTATTAAGTCTTTGTGCTCATGAACTCTACTGATGATGGCAGGATCAAAAACACTGCTTAAACTAGACAAGATTTCACTATCACCTGAACTGTCAAATCTGCTTTGAAGATTTGCAACAACCTTTTCACAAAATGACTGACAGACAGATGCTGAATCAGTGACCTGCTTTTCTGAACATCTGATGATGTGTCCCTTGTACTCAAAGTCAGACTGTAGATCTTGGGGCACATCACTCAGAAATTCAGAAATGCTGTCACCATTCACATTTTCCTTCAAGGAGGATATTTTGGACACTGTATGCTCTAAGAGGGGGTAAATAGCAGCAAAGTCAATCTCTTGAGCCTGAAAGGACTTGCTAAGGTTGGATAGGTTCTGCATAACATCTGCCAAAAAGTGTGCAGTATACAAAAACTTGTAGCATGATATGTTCTTAAGTAGACCCACTGCCTTGGGACTCTTGTCAGCCATAAACACAGACAACAGACAATCATAATTTGAAATAATTGCTTTTAAAGCACCATCAAATGACAACCATCTAGTATGAAAAATTTGCTTCAATTTCAATTTCTTTTTCAATTCCAACATGTTTTGCATTGCTTTAAGTTTGTTTGTGTTTTTGGGCGAGTTATCAAAATATTTATATAAAGCATTGACTATTTCCTGAAATTTGAGAAGGTATGGAATGCTGTCAGCTGCACCACCAGAGCCAAGGGCTAATCTATGAGCTATGCAATGCACAGAAAGGATGCCAGGAAATTCAGTTTTCAATTTTGTTACCACACCAGACTTACAACCAAGCATAACTGCAGCTCCATCAGTGGCAACCCCACACAACTTAGACATGTCTACACCTTTCGTTTGAAATACTGAAATGAGTGAGTCATAGATATGCATGGCAGTAGCACCTTCACTAAGTTTTACTAAACCTAAGAAACGTGTCCTTGACTCAAACCTTCCACTCTCTTGAACGAGATACCTAACATAAACAATAAGATTCTGGTCTACAGAAATATCTGTCGATTCATCAAGCATAACACTGAAACAATCACTTTTATTGAGTTCTAAAATCATGTCTTCTTTAATGACTTCTGCTATAGCTTCCTGAAATTCATGGACAGAGGTATTATGTTCGTAAGTGGTGTGTTTATCTACTTGTAAAGAATTTAGATGGGCTGCACCTTGTTCCTTACACAAATCATTAAGGTCAGTCATCATGGACATTGGCAGATCATGGTTTGCCAAAAACACAACATTTTTCAATGCACCAATAACTGCAGCCTCAGAGGCTTGAAGTTGTTTAGCTCTGGCAGTCTCGGCCTCTTTCACCTCGTTGGAAATTTCAACTGCACGGATATGACTCTGATCACCTGAAACACACAAGTGAAAATGTATGAGCCTACTTTTCTTTTAAATTTAAACTATTAATTTACATTTAAAACTTTATACAGAGGATTGGGTGAAAATGGTTTGACTTCAATTAAATAGACAAAAATACTCGAATAAATTCAAGGTCTGTGAATATACTTAGTGTAATGCTGTGACACTTGAATATAAAATTACTGTATAAGCCCCACAGTTATATTTCATAATCCACCAGAGAAAACATTGAAATAAGTAATTCAAAAACAAATAGGCCATTGTTTTTACAATTCGTAATGTGTCAATAGCAGACATTTATAGTTTATAGATATTCATGGGAATTTACCAGTTAATGGGTATACTTTTTAAATCATAGAAATCACTTTTATTTATATATCCTTCTTGTTCTCGGGTTTTCTCATATTCTCGTGGCAAAGCATAATTTACAAAAAAAAATATTATCCTTCAGAGCATGTACATGTTAAACAGTCTAGAGATAAACAAAAACAAATGCTACAATTTAATTTAAGTTGAAGTTCACAAGGTAGAATAAGTGTAACAAATTTAATGCAGGAAGCTTTCTTCAGCAACTTTACACATACCAGACAGACTTCATTTCGATTTATATTGTTTTTATCAATTGTAAATATGATTTGAAGACTTCTCTTGGCTTTAGTCGATAAGTTTATTTCTGTAATGCTAGTTGAAAGAATATGACAAAATATGTATAAATTTCAAAATATCATACCTATTTTCTTCCCTTTAGGATTCTCGTGGGTTTGGATGTTCTCTAATTTCAGACTACTGCAGCCTGTTGTGAACGAGTTCACTACCTGTGCTCTTTTGCAAATACTACAAAACATTAGTTTATTAACTGCATCATATTGTAACCAGTCTCTATTGTATTGCCATTCACTCCTAAAATACCGTTTAACCACTGCTTTTTTTCTCAGAACACTATTTTGAGAGTCCGATTTATCAATTTCTTCACATGACTGAATTGAATTATTTGACTGATTGTTGCCGACAGACTGATTTTCTGAAGAATCATTAGAGTTTTTAGATACAGACAGTCCTTCATTTTGCTCACTGTTTGAAAATTTAAATCCAAATGCACTAAGTTTTCGTATCTTTGAATCCGATTTTAACGGAGATAATTTACGCTTTGGACGCCCCATTTTGATGCATAAACAAACAACAAATGACAAAATTTTCAATTTCATATTTATTTTCTTTATTTTACTTACGCTTTTTTACTCAATTTGAGCAACGTAAACATGGCGATTATCATCGGTACTTTCATCCTTTTGTTTCAAAAGATGTTTCAGTATAATTACTTCGCAGTTAGATAAACCTGTTAAATAAATATAAAGCAGGCGAAAACTCGGGTGAAATTAATTTTAATTTGTTTGTAATTGTGCTTATTGGTCCACCATCTTCTAAAGAGGCTATAATCGGTGCGCCCCGATTTAATTGTAACGAGGAAATGTGTAAACATAACTGTTGCTCAAGAAATGTATCGGATTCGTTGATTGGTTACTATTTTCAAGTAATTGCTATCGGAGTCGCTGATTTGTTCTATCTTTAATCACCCGCAGGCGCATGGTGTATACTGATCTCGGCCGGATAATCCGATAACAATCGAACAATTACGTACAATTAGGGGCCAATTAACAACAGATGTCAAACACATGGCGATGCCCCCGAGCGACTGAAGATGATAAAGACAGATTCTGTGTTTTATGCGATTTTTTTTCTTCATTTTATAGCAGGATTAAATAATCGCCATTTTTTGTGGCCAATCCTATGAAATAATCGCCAAACTCATAAAATTATCGCAAATGGCGATAATGTCGACTGACAGCGTGAGCACTGCTATATAAATTTGATCTTGCTTCTTAATTTTTTCACTAATTTATTGCCCTAATTTATGAACCTGAAAAGAAGATATAAAACATCAGCCAAAACTGAAGTTGACAGAAGCTTAGGTCAATCACACTTAGATCCCATTGGTCAACGTGATTGGCCTACTCTTTGGCAACCAATCAAATTCAACCTTTGGCTATACTTGCTGGAAATTGCAGTCAGGTAAATCTCTCCTATTTTGGAAACAGAAAAAACACTTTTAATAGGCAGGGATACAGATTAACTTTTATCAGCTACTAGCCAACTGGGCTACTAACTTTCAGATTCTGGTAGCCCACTCAAAAATGTAGTAGTCCACCCTCAATGGCGACATAATATAGAGATAAAATAGAGAAGAAAAACATGTTAATATTCAAATAAATATGTCTGGGACATACAAATACACATGTGTAATGAATTATACATGTATCCTCGAAGGACCAGTTTCAGTGACCCTAAGAATACTTCAGGCAGAATTACCAAATCTGTTGTACCTATTTCAATGACCCCTACTTCATTTGTAAACTTGTGACAATAGCCAGGTATTTTGCATTTGCTCGAAGTTTACTATCACAAACTGAACAAAAAATAATTAATAACCAGCGTGAGACTTGTTTATATTGAGATACAAAGCACATTCAATTTAATGGTTATAATGTATTATGAAGCACAAGGGATGGTGTTCAAAGAGTGGGCAAAATGTTTGTTTTTTAATATAAATAATTATATTTAGTTGTCTTATATGCAATAAGAATCTGTTTACCATATCTAAAAAAATATGAAGACTTTTGCAAACTTATTTCAATAAAATCAGATCTGAAAGTTTGTCACCACTTCTCAGATCGGCCATTTTTCCATTTAAAAGATATAAGCAGATTATTTGCTTTGAATATGTTTTTATCAAGAAGTTCTTATAGATCTAGTCTTCCATTAATTTACGATTCTCACTCCAACTGACATTGTAGCTGCGCGTTTTCTTATTGTATTCTTTCATGTACTTTCGTTTTTCGGCCGTAGTTTGAAGTTTTTTTTTCTGGATTCCAAATTTTGCACTAATTTTAAATTACTTAGCCAGCGCGAGCGAAAATTCATCAAAAGTTTGACAAAATCAAAACACTAAAATTGAAAACGGAAGCGGAACAACGCCGGTGAGTTAAGAAGCGAAAGAAATGAAAGTAGCGCAAAGAATAATTACGGGAAACGCACTTTTTTGCCTAAAAGTGCAAGTATATCCGAGACGGATTTTCGATCGCCACCTGGGCGACTGAACTTTCTACTTTTATTAGCCCAGCGCGATTTTTAGTCGCCATGGGCGACTGGGCGACCGTTAATCTGTATCCCTGATAGGTATAGGCATGATGGGAGACATGCCAAGGTCTCATCCTCAAATTCAAGCTAACATATTTGCTCTTATGGACGGAGCTTTATAAAATTTGCTTCAAATCAAATCAAGTTGACAGAAGCACTAGTTAACATGTTCAACAATCACTTGTCTCTCTTCATAAGAATAGTTCAGTGTATTGAACTTTCTGTTAGAAAGAAGATAAACTTAACTATTTAAAAATTTCATAAACTATACAAAATTTCGGGTTATAATGTAGGTTCATTAATTTAGATGGTTGCTGATGGTCGCGAAATCACACGACAAATGAGATTGTTGTGCACTGTTTTGAAAACAATAAAAATCACTGAATAAGAGTGTCACAGGTGTTTCTTTCTTTAACAAATAAACTTAATGTACCATCCAATAAAGTGTTTAATTCTTCGTCAATCTCCTTGTCATTGCTTGAAGTTTGGGACTTTTCGTTTTCGCTGGACGCAGCCATTTTTTTTTCTGTGCTTATATCATAAACACAATTAAAGTTAATTTAACCATTAAGACAAGATGATTTTATGCAAATCTGTTGCTAATTAGAATTTATTATTAAGTTAACTTTGTATCTGGGATTAAATAAGAAAAAGCAATATAATAAATCTGATATTTTATAGGATTCAAGAGGCAATGAGGCCTCCCAAAGGGAAATGTACTTTTAGTATGGGAGAATTTTACCTGGGCACCGGTCGGAAGTAAATTGTCCAATTTATCGAACGATGAGAAGCTCAAAGCCCTCACTGATTAGAAACGAAGATCTACGTCCTTTAAGAACAATTGACCTTACACCAAGGGGTCTGAAAATTGAGTCTAACAACTTTGAAGAAAAAGATCATCATTATGCTGAGTTTTATGCTCGATATCGTGGAAACATTCCAGGTGTTCCATCAGAAACCGACACAACAAATAGGACTGAGGTCTTAAAAATCATAGACAGAGGCAAAAAACAAGGCTTAATACCACTTCACTTAAATTCTGAACCTGATGCAATCCTTTATTTGAGTAAGGAGAAGGTACAAGTGAGCACACGAGATCTGAAGGAAGAGCTATTGCTACACTTACCACTGCATGAAATTGCTAATGTATGTTATGTTCAGGAAGAACGTCTTCATATTCTAGCAATAAAACATGGCACGCCGGAAAGACTGAATCTGGCAGTACTCTTTTGCGAGAACCAAGAAACTGCGGAGGCTATATGTACACTGGTGAGCTGCTGTTTCAATTTTGTCTATTCAGCTGTGATGATTGACTTGATCGAGGACACCATAGACATTGCCATCAGAGATGACAATCGATCCTTTACGTCTGATTCCACAACAACTGGACAGCATCCTCAGTTTGTATCTGGCTCCTGTAAGAGTCTTGAGCCAGATTCCCCTGGACCAATTGGAAGTGAAATAAGCGGCGAATCACAGGCTGAGGTTTTACGTGAGTACATGTGGCAGCTAAATTCAAAACTGAAACCTGAGGAATTGAAGGCATTTTCAACATACCTAAAGAACTGGAATTATTCTTCAAATAAATTGCAAGAGTTCTGTGAAAATCTTTACAAACTTTACGGTCTTGAAAGAAAATATCTGTTGGCAGGCATGTATCCTTTTATACCAGAACGCGATGGTCAGTATTTTGAGAAATTTCTGAAGAAACATGATGTGAGTTTACCAGGTCTTGGTACACTGAGTAGCTTTCACGGATACCCACCACAGTTTTACACACGATCAATCAGTGACATTTCTATAAATAGTAACCTTGGAGGAAGCAGTAGCGCAGACTTTGGAACAAATTCTGACTTTGACACTGAATTAGATGCTATGGGGAAAACTCTGGAGAGAATTGAAGTGAGTGTAGGGGAGACAACACAGTCATACCTACAAACTGTGTTTGACAAAAACACCAAAATATGAACTTTTAGAATGTTTCTGTGAAGAACTTTATTTCGTCTGTGATATGAAGTGTTGGTGCTGCGAGACACAGAATATGCTGCTTACAGTATAAACTTAAAATGTATTATATAGCTATTTGAACAGTATTCATAATATGCATTTTATTATCATTAACAGTGTGTCATATTTAACTGTTGTAGTATAAAGAAACAGAATTTAGTGAGGAAACGTGTAATAGCCTATTACACGTTTCCTCACTAAATTCTGTTTCTTGTACCTATTAGGTATTTCATCTCAAAAGCTGTGGTTGGATCGTTTTGAAATTTAGTCTCTGTTGATTTATTACAATCATTGTAAGTATATTTAGTAGTATTTTGTGTTTTATTAGAAAGCCATTGATCAGTCATTAGTAGTTCGATTTTTGTATATTGTTCGATATCAAAGTTTTGATTTAGATCAGTCCTGTGAATATGTATTAGATAGAGTACTGTTTGCGAGAATAATTATGTTATTTCGAGGGGCGTAGCCCCCGAGAAATGACGTAATTATTTGAGCAAACAGTCACTCTATCTGATTTGTATTATGGCACGTTGATAATGGCACGTACACCATCATGTACATTTTGATTGACAGCTCACAGGCCCCGAAACATCGTGTGACGTAACAAAGTGGGTGGGATCACGTTAATATTGTTTGGTCACTCTGATCTTTGTCAGTTCCCTTAAAAAAAGAACGCTAAGAAGGATAGATGAACACTGCATTATGGATATTTTAGAATTGCAGGATAATGTTTTGTTACAGATGGCTAATGAACTTGAATTCAGTCAATTAGAAGAATTAGACGATATCATTCTTTCACAAGTTCCTTTAGATGCCGACGACATCATGCTTTCACAAATGAAAACTGCATGATATAAACTGCTCAGGAGACTCGTGTTTCGAGTTCGTGTATATGTATGTCCACCCTTCCATTCCTCTTTTAAAAACATTTAAGTTTAAGTCAATTTTACAGAGCTACATCTTTCTTCTTTGGCAATTGTTGCTTGTTTTTGTTTTTGAAAAAAAAAATCTGAAAAGTGTTCTCTATTGCAGATAGATCATGTGCTCTATTGTAGATAGAGCACGGTCTAAGCTCCGCCCCCATACACAATGCAAATTATCACAAATACAGTACAGTGTTTTCCTGTACAAATATGCAGTAGCCATGATACAAAATAGATTAAAGTGTTGAAGGGGCATGTAGTGTTTGAAAAATGGTCTTCAACATAAAGTTTTATAACTTATTAGCAAAATAGCCACATACATGACATACTTCATGATCAAACCATAATGTTCAGAAGAAACAGTGGAAGATTTCTGTAGTGAATGTTTGTTTTAGAAATATTGTTTGCTCTTCGTACATCACATACTTTATGTAGAAAACACCAGACTTTTTTATTTATAATATCTTTCTCAAAATTTATTGTTATCATGACTTGTGTGCAATATACTATATTCTAGATACTCTGTGTAATGAAAAATAATAATGATAATTCAATTAAAAATGCCAGCAGTTTTGACAGTTCTACTTTTGCTTTGATTTTTTCCAATAATTTTTAAACATTCAATGTTCTTTTCAATTTAACAACCTGGATTACATACATAATCATATTTTACACACAACAATGATATTTTTTGTAGAGACTTATTTTGAATAAAGCCTAAAGTAATTGATGCTTTTTACAATTCAGATCCTAAGTACGAAGTAGGTGTATGTACTGGAAGCAAAGAAAGCATTTACAAACCAGATATTCACTGTATGAACACTTTTAACTGCCTTTTTTTTAACAATTTGGTATATGAAATAAGAGGCTATTTTGTTTATGAAATATAAAATATTTGATGCACAAAATTCATTTTGGGGATCATTTCAAACACTTCTTGTGAACCTTGAACTCACAAAAGATTTAAATGTGGTACCGTAACATGCAGAACTGACTGTGCTAAAGTTATAAAATTTATTGTACACAATCACATTGACCTTCTGTTTATAGCTCGCATGTGCATGTAGGACTCGAGTTGAGCTGTTGCATTCGCCTAATCAATTTCTTCATCCATCCTTGTTTATATTTTATACAAATTCATTAGTCCTGCTTGTGTATGAGAGTGTTCGTTCTGGTAGTCTTTATCACAGTTTGGGTTAAAACTGTCATAGGAGATCAGACCTACATGTAGGTCACCTGGTTAAACTAAAGGAAACAATATGAAACTCTAGATGCTATATATTGTACACTCAGTTTTCAGATAATTTGCCAGAGTTGTTTTTAAGGTAAAGTTTGAAACAGATTCACTTGCAGGACTTGTGTGATGAAAATGTAGGTGACGAAGTAACTTACTTGTAGTTGAATAGGCTGGTAGTTTTTTAAAGGCTACATAGCATCCTGAAAATTGGTCAATGTCTTTTTCTCAGTGATCTCTATATGTCAGCTTTGAAACTTGGTCATATGGGATCTTACTTCAAGTCAGTTGGTTATATCAGAACACTGCAGAGGTCACATTTCATACCCAAACATGATAGGCATAATGTTTGTCTGATAAACCTGGTCATAAAGTAAAATTATAATAAAAAAAGCATTTCAGCATTCCAGAGGCCGCTTTGTATATATACCCAGCCATGATGAGTATTTGTCAAAATGTTTGTTTGCACGATTTCTTGGACAGTTTGTCACAATGGTTGTTTTTATGGATAAAAACAGGGTTATACTAGGACAGAATTTAGGTCACCAGATCCTATTATAGGATGATAATGAATACTGTGAAGTCACATTTTATTTCATGAGTATACTCAAACGGAAAAAGAATTTTCATAACAATCCGACATTTGCCTATGTGAATCATGCATTGTTGTCAATTTGATGATGTGTTTGCAGTTGAGTAAATATT